>OY747716.1:6930070-7180070 GCA_963556495.2 Valencia hispanica | reverse complement strand
TAAAACAAGTTGAGCCTGTTCTCACTGCTCTTTGGACATTGAGAACACCAAGGGCTGCCCCTTCTCACCTGTCCTTTTTGTAGCGTTAATAGACAGGGTCTTAAGTCGTACGTGTGGAGAGAAGGGTGTCTGGTTTGGGAACCTCAGGATCTCATCTTTGCTTTTTGCAGATGATCTGGTTACATGGGTATCTTTAGGTCATCACCTCCAGCTTGCACTGAAATGTTTCACTGCTGAGTGTGAAGCGGCTGGAATGCAAGTCAGCTCCTATAAGTTTGAGGCCGTGGTTCTCAGCCGGAAAAATGACCACCCCCTCTGGGTTGGGGGTTAATCACTCTTTCAAGCAGATGAATTTAAATATCTTTCACAAGGTTCAACCAAATCAGGAGATGCTGCTGTTCCCTTTGCCTTCCCCTCCCAGTTTTCTGTCTCTAGAAATCAGGAGAAGGTAAGATTACCCAGCTGCAGACAAGATGTCGGGACAAACATCCAGTCTCTACTGGAAGGTTCCAAACGAAAGTTGTTCTTCTTCGTGGGGTAGAAAACTTCTTTGTGTATATTTTGTTTAGTTGGAGATAACGGAGACAGAGGGATGACGTAAAAAATATAATAATGACAATTTAATAGTATTCAAATTTATGAAAGAAAAAAACTTTGAAACTGTAATGTAATATCCCTAGCTGGCATTCAGTTGTGGTAAAGTAGTAAAGCCTAACATGTAATACACCTGTGTGTACCCATAGGTGGATTTATTTCAATGTCAATCAAACAGTGAATAATAAGCAGTCGACTGTTATTGCTGTGAAAGAGTTCAAAGCTGACATTAAACACGTGTACATCTTTATTTATCTCTAATGTGCAAATTAAAGTGCTCGAAGCATTCCAATATTTACATAACTTTAATATTTACCTAGTTAAAATATGACAAACACACAAGAAGTAATGGATATTTGGCTTTTGTATGATGCACCTACAATGCACTGTAACCTTTAATGGTGAGAACATCCTGCTCTCTAATAAGACAACCATCATGTACATAGATTTTTCAATGACTCTTAACAAGATTCGGCTGTTATGTTATGTATGAAGCTCCATAAATTCCATGTGGATACCTCCACAACCATCTAGTTATGACTACCTTTCTAACAGTCCCGTTTGTGAGACTGCAAGGATGTGTGTCTGAGATGGTCAGCAGCACAGGAACACCAAAAGGGACTGTATTCTCACAGTTCTCCTTCACACTATAAACCTCAGACTTCTGATATAACTCAGAGTCCTCCTGGGTGACTTTAGGAGAAACAAAAGTAAACAAAGTACTGCTTAAATTCAATTCAATTCAGTTTATTTATATAGCGCCAATTCACAACAGATGTCATCTCAAGGCACTTAACAAGAAGTCATTTCAATACATTTATACAAACATTCCAATCAGTTAAAAAGTTTCCTATTTAAGGAATCCCAGCAGATTGCGTCAGTCATTGGCGTGAGGTTGGGCCCCGTTGATCCAGGCTTTCCAACCACAGCAATCCTTCAGCAAGCCCTCATACTGAGCAAGCATGTAGCGTCGGTGGAGAGGAAAAACTCCCCTTTAACAGGAAGAAACCTCCAACAGAACCAGGCTCAGTAGGACCAACACGGCCATCTGCCACAACCGTCTGGGGGTTTGAGAAGAAAGAGCAGAGACACAGAAGGAACAGAAGATCTGATATAAGAGTACTTTCTATATTACAGAAAGTAAAAAGTTGATAACATGACACTATGAATGTTCAGTTACTGGGAGCATCATCCCAGTCGATACCCCCCGTCAGGGCATTGCAGCCAAGCAGGATACCAGACCAGGTATATCTTCTATGAAGAGAAAAACACTGAGAGAAAACAAAGTTACCAGTCGAAATAACAGAATGTACTGTAATACAACTGGAGAGTAGTAGTAGAAAAGGAAGTAGCAGAGTGAAGAAAATGTGTAAGTCTGTCCTCCTGCAGTCTAAGCCTATAGCAGCATAACTACAGAGATGGCTCAGGATGATCTTAGTCACTCTAACTATAACCTTTATCAAAAAGGAAAGTTTTAAGCCTGGCCTTAAACGTAAACAGAGTATCTGCCTCACGGACTAAAACTGGGAGCTGGTTCCACAGAAGAGGAGCCTGATAACTAAAAGATCTGCCTCCCTTCTATTTTTAGAAATCCTAGGAACTACAAGTAAACCTGCAGTCTGAGAGCGAAGTGCTCCGTCAGGAACATATGAAACAATTAGATCTCTGATGTATGATGGAGCTTGATTATTAAGGACTTTGTATATAAAAAGGAGGATCTTAAATTCTATTCTGGATTTAACAGGAAACCTATGAAGGGAAGCTAAAACAGGAGAAATGTGATCTCTCTTTTTAATATTCATCAGAACTCTAGCTGTCGCATTTTGGATCAACCGAAGGCTTTTAATGCCATTTTGTGGACTACCTGATAGTAAAGAATTACAATAATCCAGCCTTGAGGTAACAAATGCATGGACTAGTTTCTCAGCATCACTCCTGGACGGGATGTTTCTAATTTTAGCAATATTCCGGAGGTGAAAAAAAGAAATCCTAGAAACCTGTTTAATATGGGATTTAAATGTCAAGGTTGGTCAAAAATGACGCTGAGGTTCTTTATGTTATTACTGGGGGCCAATTTAATGCCATCCAGATGAAGTGATTGACTAAGCAGTTTTTTTTTAGAACTTCTGGTCCAAAGACAGCAACTTCTGTCTTGTCAGAATTTAAGAGCAAAACGTTTAGAGTAATCCATGTTTTTATGTCTTCCAGACATGCCTGTAATCTACCTAAGTGACTGGGTTCATCAGGATTTATGGATAAATATAGTTGTGTATCATCGGGAGTCAAATCACTGTTATTTAAACCTGGTGGATAATTACAGAGCTACTCATTTCTCCGTGATAGTTCTCCACAGAAATATCTAGAAAGCTGCAAAGCTTTTTTAATTATTTGAGAAATTTGATGTGATTAATTGGTTTAATAAATTTTTTGGACAATGTACATTTTTCATTCTTGTCTGGTAATTTATTTGTATTTTCTATGCACAAAATCACCTGCAAATTCTGGAACCACTGTGAAGGCCATAGTGTGTCTTTATACAATATCTTTTTCTTGGGGACTTGAGAAAGTCAAATTCAATTCAATGTGTGAAAGGCTGAATTATTTATTATTAATAAACCTTGAAATAGCTGTATTCAGGCATTATGTCAGGTGGGTTTGTGTGGGTAGCAGGGTTGTGGTGGTTTTCAGGATTTCTAAATCATGTCTAGACTAAATGTGGAGCCATCACTTCGTGAGGTAGTGTGCAGACTTCCCCAGCCCAGACAGCTGCACGGACTGACAGAGAACAAACATTTCCAGCAGCGAGCAAAGATGTACATTGCTCAGCAGTGTTCTTTAACTATTCCGATGTAATCAGACTCATCGACATCAATGACTCTCCGTTAGAGATCTCTCAAATAGACTGAAAGACAAATTAGAATTGGGTCACAACTAACACTTAGACTATATCAGGCCTCTGGGACTAACAATGGATGCCTTCCACACATGCCCCAGCTGGTAATAACAGACATCTGATATACCAGCCATATAGAAGGGAACCTGACAGTAATTCTACTCCCAGTGTCTCCCAGAAGTTGTCCGGTCACTCGGACAGAGGGGCTGTTTACACGACAAAGTTTTTCAGCAAAACTGAGGTTTTTCTCTCCGATTCGGCCTCTCGTTTACACGACAACGGGAAAACAGGGCGCGAAAACGCAGCTTTTGGGAAACGGCTTCCAGAGTGGAGAGTTTTGAAAACAATGAGGGATTCGTTGTCGTGTAAACGCAAGCCGGAGACTTTTGAAAACGATGACGTCACTGCCAGCCACCTACGGACATGTTGCACTTGCGCACTCCGCCTTTCTACAGAAAAACAACAACAATGGCGGATCCAGGTATGCGGTTACTGCTGATGCAGCTTCTGAAGTTATTTGGTATACAGTACGTGCGTCAAATAATCGATATGCCTTTATTTGAGCGGAGAACTACAAGAAGACCGCCATTGTTGGGTATCATGAAATGTTTCTTTTCCGGGTTGTGAGGGGGAAACCTTGGAAAACTGCATACACGGGGCACACTGCCATCTAAAGGCCGGGCAGATGTACTACATCGTTTTCCATCGCGCGCCCTGTCGTGTAAATGCAGTGCGTTTTCACCCGCGTATTCAAAGAAAAACGGCAACGTTGTCGTGTAAACAGCCCCAGAGTCATTCAAGTCATTATAAGCAAGAGAAAACAAAAAACAAACGCTTCTATATTAAAACAAATCTCAAATTGATCACCTGTCAAAAGTACCGATCATCATTTAACCCACTTATGTTACTTTATTTAACATTAGGTCTTTATCAGGAAAGTCATTCATAATCAATGAATTCATCACTGAACATAATATACACACCCTTTTTTATCAGAAACCTGGCTAGATGTAAATAATGAAACATCTGTATTGATAGAATGTACTCCAAATTACAATTTCTTAAGCAAGAGCAGAAAACACAGACAAGGTGGAGGCATAGCCACAATCTTTCATAACTCATGAACTTTAAAAAGTATCCCTGGGCACATTTGACTCTTTTGAATACTGTTAATGAAGTTCTTAAATAAAAGAGATGAGAGACATTCCTTCATATATTCGGATGTTTTAATACAGACTTGGTTGAACAAGCAAGGAGGTACAGCGTTAACAGAGAATATGCAATACTGACCTGCCTTCTAAAACAAGACCCAGGATTATATAGGTTCAGTGATGCTGAGCCTATCAATATCAAATCAGACAACATTTCTTCAGTCGGTAGAGCATTTGACTCACAGGCGTAGAAGATTTGATATCGAAAGCATAATCAATGTATGTCAGGACGTTCTTAGACGTAAAAGAGAGTTGCCATGTCAACCCAGGCTGTAAGAGTCTGAATGACCAGGTTTGTCCTGACCTAAATTCATACAGTGTCATATAATCAGATGGTTACCATATCATAAAGAAAAGACACACAGTAACTATCAGTATGTGAACTACACAGAACAGATCATTCTTAAAATATTAAATTTTTCCACAATAATACCTAGCCACCCAGATCAATGAGCCTAACAAAGCTCTATTTCTAAGTTTATATAAACCCCCAAAACTTAACTCTAACTTCTTTAATGAAGTTACACTCTGGACTTAATAATCAGCAAAGGTTCACATATATCTGATATCTTGGTAATTTATATTGCACTATCTGAACATTTATGTGTTTTGTTTGAAACTATCTAGTCCCAGTGAGATAACTATAAAAAAGCGTTTTCTAGAGGACAGTACAGTTGAAACCTTTAAACGTAATTATCCTCCCACCACATCTCCCTCATCTCCCAACTCCAACTCACTGAATAAGCTGGTAGATAATTTCCTCATGGAAATCTCGGACATCATTGATTCCCTTGCTCCAAGTTAAAGTGAAAGTGGTCTCAGGCAGAAAGAAGTCTCCGTGGATAAGTGATCCACTGGTATGTAGTAAAAAAAGGGAGTGTCGACGAGCTGTGAGAAAATGGCGGAAAACTCAACTTCAGGTTCACTGTGAGATCTACAAAGAAAGACTGAACAGATATCAGTTAATTTTAAAAGATGCTAAGAAATATTTCTTCTCTGAAATCATTAACAGAAACATTAATAATGCACCGACTCTGTTTGCAACAGTGGAAAGACTAAGCAATCCTCCAATGACAGTAACCCCTGAACCAAATTCTTCCAGGGCCTGCAATGACTTTGCCTGCTTTTTCAAAGAAAAGATTCATTATTCATTCATTAAAAAATCATTAACCAATTAAGCTCCTCCTCTTGCTGTCATCAGTAAGATATCCTACCCACAGCTTTCCTTTAGAAAGTTTCCCCTGTCATTGGGTCTAATCTGATTCAAATAGTGAACTCATCGCTCCAGTCAGGTGGGTACCCCCAGGCATTAAAAACAGCAGTTATTAAACCACTGCTAAAAATAACACCTCTCTGGTGGGGAAGGAGCCGGAGCTGGTGTGCGAGGTTGAGAGGTTCCGACTGGACATCGTCAGACTCACCTCGGCGCACGGCTCTGGCTCTGGAACCCGTCTCCTCGAGAGGGGTTGGACTCTCTTCCACTCTGGAGTTGCCCCTGCTGAGAGACGCCGAGCTGGGGTGGGCATACTTGTTGCCCCCCATCTCGGCGCCTGTACGTTGGGGTTTACCCCGGTGAACGAGAGGGTAGCCTCCCTCCCCCTTCAGGTGGGGGGACGGGTCCTGACTGTTGTTTGTGCTTATGCACCAAACAGCAGATTAGATTACCCACCCTTCTTGGAGTCTTTGGAGGGGGTGCTGGAGAGTGCTCCTCCTGGGAACTCCCTTGTTCTGCTGGGGGACTTCAACGCTCACGTGGGCAATGACAGTGAGACCTGGAGGGGTGTGGTTGGGCGGAATGGCCCCCCCGATCTGAACCTGAGTGGTGTCTTGTTATTGGACTTCTGTGCTCGTCATGGATTGTCCATAACAAACACCATGTTCAAGCATAAAGGTGTCCATATGTGCACTTGGCACCAGGACACCTTAGGCCGCAGCTCAATGATCGACTTGGTTGTCGTCTCATCTGATCTGCGGCCGCATGTTTTGGACACTCGGGTGAAGAGAGGGGCTGAGCTGTCCACTGACCACTACCTGGTGGTGAGTCTGCTCCGATGGTGGGGGAGGACGCCGGACAGACCTGGAAGGCCCAAACGTGTTGTGAGGGTCTGCTGGGAACATCTGGCAGAGTCTCCTGTCAGAAGGAGCTTTAACTCACACCTCCGGCAGAACTTTGAACACGTCCTGGGGGAGGCGGGGGACATTGAGTCCGAGTGGACCATGTTCTGCGCCTCCATTGCCGAGGCGGCTGACCGAAGCTGTGGCCGCAAGGTGGTCGGTGCCTGTCGCAGCGGCAACCCCCGAACCCGCTGGTGGACAACGGCGGTAAGGGATGCTGTCAGGCTGAAGAAGGAGTCCTACTTGGTCTTTTGGCTTGTGGGACCCCTGAAGCAGCTGATAGGTACCGACAGGCCAAGCGGGATGCGGCTCGGATGGTTGCTGAGGCAAAAACTCGGGCGTGGGAGGAGTTTGGAGAGGCCATGGAAAACGACTTGCATACGGCTTCGAAGCGATTCTGGTCCACCATCTGGCGTCTCAGGGGGGGAAAGCGGTCTGCCACCAACACTGTTTACAGTGGGGATGGTGTGCTGCTGACCTCGACGCGGGACGTTTTGGGTCGGTGGATGGAATACTTCGAAGACCTCCTCAATCCCACCAGCACGCCTTCCAATCTGGAAGCAGGGTTTGGGGACTTGGGGTTGGTCTCTCCAATCTCTGGTGCTGAGGTCACCGACGTCGTTAAAAAGCTCCTCGGTGGCAGGGCTCCGGGGGTGGATGAGATTCGACCGGAGATCCTCAAGGCTCTGGATATTGTGGGGCTGTGTTGGTTAACGCGGCTCTGCAATATTGCGTGGACATCGGGGTCAGTTCCCTTGGATTGGCAGACCGGGGTGGTGGTTCCCCTGTTTAAAAAGGGGGACCACAGGGTGTGTTCCAACTACAGGGGGATCACACTTCTGAGCCTCCCTGTTAAGGTCTATTCAGGGGTTCTGGAGAGGAGGGTCCGACGGAAAGTCGAACCTCGGATCCAGGAGGAACAATGCGGTTTTCGTCCTGGCCGTGGAACACTGGACCAGCTCTACACCCTCAGCAGGGTCCTGGAGGGTGCGTGGGAGTTCGCCCCACCGGTCTACATGTGTTTTGTGGACTTGGAGAAGGCGTTCGACCGTGTCCCTCGGGGGGCCCTGTGGGGGGTGCTCCGGGAGTATGGGGTACCGGGCCCCTTGATACGGGCTGTTAGGTCCCTGTACGACCGGTGCCAGAGTTTGGTTCGCATTGCCGGCAGTAAGTCGGGCTTGTTTCCAGTGAGAGTTGGACTCCGCCAAGGTTGCCCTTTGTCACCGATCCTGTTCCTAACTTTTATGGACAGGATCTCTAGGCGCAGCCAAGGCGTTGAGGGGATCCGTTTTGGGGGCCTCAGGATCGGGTCTCTGCTTTTTGCAGATGACGTGGTCCTGTTGGCTTCATCAGAACGTGATCTACAGCTTTTGCTGGAGCGGTTCGCAGCCGAGTGTGAAGCGGCTGGGATGAGAATCAGCACCTCCAAATCCGAGGCCATGGTCTTGAGCCGGAAAGGGGTGGGGTGCCTTCTCCGGGTCAGGGATGGGGTCCTTCCCCAAGTAGAGGAGTTTAAGTATCTGGGGGTCTTGTTCACGAATGAGGGAAAAATGGAGCGGGAGATCAATAGACGGATTAGTGGGGCATCTGAAGTTATGCGGGCGCTTTACCGGTCTGTCGTGGTGAAGAGAGAGCTGAGCCGAAAGGTGAAGCTCTCGATTTACCGGTCCATCTACGTTCCTACCCTTATCTATGGTCACGAACTCTGGGTGGTGACAGAAAGAACGAGATCACGGATACAAGCGGCTGAAATGAGTTTCCTCCGTAGAGTATCTGGGCTCTCCTTTAGACATAGGGTGAGAAGCTCAGTCATCCGGAGGGGGAGTCAGTTGAGGTGGCTCGGGCATCTGGTCAGGATGCCTCCTGGACGCCTCCCTGGTGAGGTGTTTCAGGCACGTCTCACCGGGAGGAGGCCCAGGGGAAGGCCCAGGACACGCTGGAGGGACTATGTTTCTCGGCTGGCCTGGGAGCGCCTTGGGGTTCCTCCCGAGGAGCTGGAACAAGTGGCTGGGGAGAGGGAAGTCTGGGTCTCTTTGCTTAGGCTGCTGCCCCCGTGACCCGACCCCGGATAAGCGGAAGAAAATGGATGGATGGATGGATGTTAAAAATGATAATCTGGACAACATGTTAATGCAGAACTACATGCCAATTTCTAATCTTCTATTCATCAGTAAGATTATTGAAAAAGCTGTGTTTCAGCAGTTAAATAACTTCCTAACAGTGACCAACTGCTTTGATATTTTTCAGTCTGGATTCCGTGCTCACCACAGCACCGAAACTTTCTCTCCTCAAAGTTTTTAATGACATTCTCATAAATACAGACTGAGGTAGAACCACAGTGCCGGTTCTGTTGGACCTCAGTGCAGCATTTGACACTGCTGATCATGATATACCACTGGAACGACTGGAGAGCTGGGTCAGACTCTCTGATACAGTACTTGGCTAGTTCAAATCTTACCTAAAGAACAGGGACTTCTTTTTTTCAATAGGAAACTTTTCATCAGAACGAACAGAAATCACCAGGGCTCCATCCTGGGGCCCCTCTTATTTAATACCTACATGCTCTCACTAGCCCAGACTATATAACAACCAATAAGATTAACTACCATAACTATGCAGATGATACTCAGCTGTACATTATCATCTCACCAGGTGACTTTGAAACCATTCAAACCCTAAGTAAATGCATTGAGTAAATCAATGGATGGATGTACCATAACCAGGGCCATTGCGAGAAGGCAGGCAAACCAAGCAATTGCTTGGGGCCCCGAGCTGGCCTGGGGCCCCAAGACAACGACTGGTTAATAATGAAATGCAACAACAAATTCTGTGAGCGCCCCTTTGATGGTTAAAGACCTCATGACACGAAGTTGACATTTTTAAACATAATATAAAATAAGGAAATCTGAACCCAATGGACTATGTCAAAGTAATAAACACACCTTGTATAATCCTACTGAGAGCAAAAAAACGCTGTGGTGACTAGCATTTTACTACTGTATCACTGAACGAGCAGAAAGGCAGAAGTGACGTGAGCGAGAGAACCTGTTTGTTGGCACATTTGACAGCGGCTTTTCAGCTGTGAATGGGACCACTATTTTCTTTTTTTGGAAAGAAAAGTGATCGCAATGCCTTCGCGTTGTGTTAGGGGATTTTGCCCAAATACACACAAGGACTGTGTCAGTTTTAACTCCCTTAAATTCCTGTAATTTCCACCCTACATTTTTTTTAACGCATACCCAAAGTTAACTTAAAGCTGTTCTTGAACCATTTTGAGTAGAGACATGGCTGGGGTCTCTTTGGAAAGCAAACACTCTAAAATTTATCCCAGAACTGTGTTAATATCTCTGAGTGCTATTGTTACCAAGCAATATTAATTTTAATACCCCAAAAAATTATTTTATTTGTGTCCGAATATTTATTTTATACATGCTCTAACAATGGCTTTAAAAAGAGGTGGTGACCTAAAACACACTGTGGGTCTAAAGTCTGAAGTATTACCTTCATCCACAGCAAATTTGACAGCAATAAACCAAAAAATGAATATTCTACACACATTTTTATAACTACAGGTCAAAGGTGGTCAAAAGTGTGCCATATGGGCCATCTCCTGGGTAAATGCCGTAGTCCTCACTGAATTAAAAATATCATCAGAATCATAACTTCATCTTACCATATAAGCTCCACGGCTTCCTTCAATGTTGTATTTTGATCATTAAGGGTGTTTGGACACGGTGCTGAAACAATATGTTACTGGTACGCACTGTGCGTAATCTCTTCATGAATAAGACATTTTACGCACGTCATATACAATGGCTGCGAACAAGTCCGCCCGGTCATGTTATATATCTGCGTTTACAGCATTACATTGGCTATTCGATGCGTCAATCATCAGAGTTCTGGACCGCAATTGGTTCCAGTTACTTACCATAACGTGACTTTCCATCCATTGGTTGGAGATGTACCCTACGTAAGGAAAACACCGGATGATTTTTATTTTTATTTTTTCTTCTGGGCATGCTCAGTGACCTTTGTAGGCGGAAGTGGAAGCGAATGAATCGGAAACAAAGCCATAAAGACTACAAAAATGGCCAGACATTTCGGGAGCGCATTTTCATTGTTTGTTTTACATTTTTTATTGGTTTTGCTGTTGTCCTGGTCTAATAACTTTATCGGAGGACTTTAATCGGACCCTTATTGATGTAAAAAGACAATTTTTGTTGGAAATGGATCGGTTTTGTCACGTTTATTGGACTACAAAGTGGTGAGTTCCATATTTTTATACCTCCATCAGGAGAACGTTTGTGTTGGCAAAAGCGCTCACTGTGTCTTCAGTTATGATTGTATCCTTAAACGCCAGGCATAATTGGAATCACAAGACTCTTAGCTTTCCAATGATATAAAACATGTATAGGTTCATAAAAGTTAGAAGTCAGAAAATTGGTGGATTTAAACTAGGAAATGCGCTGGGCCCGCCTGCGGGCCCTCGGAATTTCAACGGTTAAGTTTCCCAAAGACCCAGAGTTACTGTCTAAGTGGGTGAAACAGGTTAGACACACCGTGAGAAGTGGGCTCCCTCCTCCTCCTCTCTCCTCTGTTCGGAACATTTTGAGCTGAATTGTTTTGATTACTATGATAAAGGAATCCCTGTGTTGTTTAGTTCAACACAAGCGTGTGTTGCTGTGGGCAGCTGTGCCTGCAGTGTTCCACAGGAGTGTGACAGCGTGTGGCGGTGGTACCCATGGTGGTGCTCGTGGACTGCGATGCGACACTGACAGCTTCAGCATCGCTACTCCTACAAGCTTGAGTTCCACTGACTGCCAAGTTAGATCTCGTGTTTCCAGAAGCATAGGCTCATTTTAGCCGAGGATGCCAGGGACATGTCACCACCACTTTTCTTAACCTGATGCGGAATTTCTTAGCAGCACAGATTCAATTCAATTCAATTCAATTCAGTTTATTTATATAGCGCCAATTCACAACAGATGTCATCTCAAGGCACTTAACAAGAAGTCATTTCAATACAATTATACAAACATTCCAATCAGTTAAAAAGTTTCCTATTTAAGGAATCCCAGCAGATTGCGTCAGTCATTGGCGTGAGGTTGGGCAGATTTCCAACCACAGCAATCCTTCAGCAATCCCTCATACTGAGCAAGCATGTAGCGACAGTGGAGAGGAAAAACTCCCCTTTAACAGGAAGAAACCTCCAACAGAACCAGGCTCAGTAGGAGCGGCCATCTGCCACGACCGTCTGGGGGTTTGAGAAGACAGAGCAGAACACAGAAGGAACAGAAGATCCGATATAAGAGAACTTTCTATGTTACAGAAAGTAAAAAGTTGATAACAGGACACAGTGGATGTTCAGTTACTGAGAGGATCATCCCAGTCGATGACCCCCGTCCAACAGGGCATTGCAGCCAAGCAGGATACCAGACCAGGTGTATCTTCGATGGGGAGAAAAACACTGAGAGAAAACAAAGTTAACAGTCGAAATAACAGAATGTACTGTAATACAACTGGAGAGTCGTAGGAGAAAAGGAAGTAGCAGAATGAAGAAAATTGGTAAGTCTGTCCTCCAGCAGTCTAAGCCTATAGCAGCATAACTACAGAGATAGCTCAGGATGACCTAAGCGACTCTAACTATAAGCTTTATCAAAAAGGAAAGTTTTAAGCCTGGCCTTAAAAGTAAACAGAGTGTCTGCCTCACGGACTAAAGCTGGGAGCTGGTTCCACAGGAGAGGAGCCTGATAACTAAAAGATCTGCCTCCCATTCTACTTTTAGAGATCCTAGGAACTACAAGTAAACCTGCAGTCTGAGAGCGAAGTGCTCTTTTAGGAACATATGGAACAATTAGATCTCTGATGTATGATGGAGCTTGATTATTAAGGGCTTTGTATGTAAGAAGAAGGATCTTAAATTCTATTCTGGATTTAACAGGGAGCCAATGAAGGGGAAGCTAAAACAGGAGAAATGTGATCTCTCTTTTTAATATTCATCAGAACTCTTGCTGCCGCATTTTGGATCAACTGAAGGCTTTTAATGGCATTTTGTGGACTTCCTGATAGTAAAGAATTACAGTAGTCCAGCCTTGAGGTAACAAATGCATGGACTAGTTTCTCAGCATCACTCCTGGACAGGATGTTTCTAATTTTAGCAATATTCCGGAGGTGAAAGAAAGAAATCCTAGAAACCTGTTTAATATGGCATTTAAATGTCAAGTCTTGGTCAAAAATAACGCCGAGGTTCTTTACGTTATTACTGGGGGACAATTTAATGCCATCCAGATGAAGTGATTGACTAATCAGTTTCTGTTTAAGAACTTCTGGTCCAAAGACAGCAACTTCTGTCTTGTCAGAATTTAAAAGCAAAAAGTTTAGGGTCATCCATGCTTTTATGTCTTCCAGACATGCCTGTAATCTACCTAACTGACTGGGTTCATCAGGATTTATGGATAAATATAGTTGTGTATCATCGGCATAGCTGTGGAAATTTATCCCATGCTGTCTAATGATTCTACCAATTGGAAGCATATATATGGTGAAAAGAATTGGTCCAAGGACAGAACCCTGTGGAACTCCACAAGTAACCCTTGAGAGTGAAGATGATTTATCATTTAGATGAACAAACTGGAATCTATCAGACAAATATGATTTTAACCAGCCTAGTGCTGTTCCTTTGATCCCTGCAACATGTTCAAGCCTTTCTAAGAGAATATTATGATCGACTGTGTCAAAAGCAGCACTGAGATCTAACAAAACCAGAACAGACACCAGTCCATTATCTGAGGCCATGAGAATATCATTAGTAACCTTCACCAGTGCTGTTTCAGTGCTATGATGAGCTCTAAAACCTGACTGAAACTCTTCAAACAGCTCGTTACTGTTTAGATGTTCACAGACTTGATTAGCAACTATTTTCTCAAGGACTTTGGATAAGAAAGGAAGGTTAGATATAGGTCTGTAATTCACTAAGTCATCTTGATCAAGGGAAGGTTTCTTGAGTAAAGGTTTAATTACAGCTATTTTAAATTCCTGTGGTACGTATCCGTTTACTAAGGATAGATTCATCATATCCAAAATGGGGCCAGGAACCAAATGGAACACTTCTTTAAATAATTTGGTTGAGATTGGGTCCAAAATACAAGTTGAAGATTTAGATGAGGCTAACATCCACCTGTGCTCCCAGCACAATTTCTACATAATCAGTATCTGAACGAACTATTATTTAAATTACTCCATTGCACTCTTATATAGTCATGGTTTCTTTCTGCGCAGATGCTGCAGCATTCTTTGCAGTGGATACATCAAGGGTTTAAAAGACTAGTCCTTATGCAAACACGTTCAGGGCGGAGTTCTGCAGTGCGGCTGGTACCCGTCTCAAGATGGAAAAATAAATCTATTAAATTTCATGGCTCTGGCTTAAGTTTCTTCACTGCAGGTTAAAAAATATTAATTTATTACTTTTGTTTGTTTAAGACTCCCAAAGAGATGGTGTTAATATATAGTGTTTGTGGAGAGAACTTGCCAAAATATTCCCCCAGCTTTGCGCTGACAGCGGAATATTTCTGCTATCCTGCGCTGCCAGAGAAATTTTTCTGCGATTGAATTTGCGATTCAGGGCTCGGGGTGGGGGTTGGGGGATGTGTGGCTGCCTCCCCCACATCCCACCCCTCTGTTTTAAATGCACATTATAACAACACGCATCAACACCATACTCGAGCGGGAGGATGGAGGCTAAGGGTCTTTTCACACCCCTGTTCGCTACGGGCCATCGGGGGGTTGGGGTCCGGAGGAGGACAGGCGGTCTGGTCGGGGTCCTGGGCTGTCGGGCTGCTTTGCCACTGTGGGCCCCTGCCGGTCTGCTTGTCTCCATCCTAGAAGGTAGGGGGTCCACCTCCCGGGTCCGGGGGCTGGTGGCTCTACTGGGGCATCGGTACCTGGACCTGGGAGCATAAAGTGTGCATGGGGTGTGTGAGTGAGGGTACAGCGTCATTTCTTTGGGTGTCTTGGTGAGTCAGTGAGAATGTATGGGTTTAAGAGGGAGGGAACGTATGACTGTGTCTGTATGTCTTTGTCTACCTGTCAGGTTGGATCTTGGTCTGCCCCCTCGCCTGGCGCACCTCAGGCCTTACACTTAATCGGGGGCCTATTTCCCCTCCGTCACTCCCCGCCGGTGACGGGGGCCCCTGCCTGCCGGTGCGCCTGTGGTCAATCCGGTTCGGACCTGGTGCGTGCCTGGCTGGGCCTGGGGGGGGCCGGTGTGTCGGTCGGCCGATGCGCTGGGCCGATATCTTCCTTTGGTTGGTTGGGACACCTCTTTTAGAGGTGCCAGGTTTGGGATTGTTGGGTGGTACCTGCTCGGTGGCTCGGCGGGATGCGGATCCGGCGTCTCTGCTCGTTTGATCACCTGTTCTGTGCGCACCGTGTGTGGCCGGTTAATTGCCATGTTGGACCGGCCCTGGCCCTCATTGGATGCCTGGTCTCGGCGCCCTGCGTTGCGCGGGATCAGGACCCGGGAGCTGGTACAACTTAGCGTCCAGATGTTGGCTGAGCCCGTTCTGGGGATGCTGTCCGTCCCCTGCGGCTATTGGTGGGGGGCTGGTATGTTGGCGGTGGGGATTGGCCTAGGGTGGAGGCGTCGCGTGGCGGCCGGCCGCGGCCCCTGCTGTGCCGGGGGCCCCTCGTCGGCCGGTCCCTTGTCGGGTCCCTGCTGGGCGGTGGGGTGCACCTGGGCCCCGGCTCCCCCGGTCCGTTGCCGGCGGGGCCCGTGGGCTCGTCACTGCTGCCCCCCCGGGCCCCTGCATAGTGGCCGCTGGATGTTCCCCTGGGGTTCTCCTTTGCTCCTCTCTTGGGGGATGCGGTCGGCCCCGCCCGGGTCCGCCTGGGGCTCTGGCGGTCCTTTGGACGTCTTTGCTCCGATCTCCTTCATGTCTGCATCGATTCCTGGGAGACGGATGGATGTCTGCTCACACCAACTATCGAGCACTCTTATGGAGAAACCTCATATGCACCAGCATGCTAACACACACACATAGATGTGGGGTCTCTGGTGTTTAAGGAAATATTCTTGGGCTGAGGTTATCATTACTAGAGCTCGATTAATCGGTACCATGAGTTTTTCTGTGACATTGTTGTTGTATTTTTATATCTATTTTTGTGTGATGTGGTTGTGTAATTCTTAATTCACAATGTTTGGTTGGTTTTGTCGATGTTCCTTTTTCGTGTTTTGTTTTGTTTTTCCCCCTCTCTCTGTCGTCCTGTGGGTATGGTGGCAGACTTCAATGTCTTCCTGTGTTTTCTTTGTTCCCCTTCCTCTCTTTTATTTTCAACTCACCCTCTCTCATGACATTTTGTTTCCTACCTTTCTTCTTCCTCTTCCTTCTTTCTTCTCCTTAATTTTCCGTCTCCGTGTCCATAACATCAGGAAATAAAAACCCCAACAATTCATAATAAAGATTTTTCACACATAAATCAAGTGGAGTACTATAGCAAAAGCTGTACTGCTCCGCTTGTGAAAGTAAATCTGTTGGGCTTCTACTTGGTACTCAGACATCAATTCTGAGCTCCACACTGCCAAACAGGACATGTAAAAGAAAAAAAAAAAAGAAAAAAAAGAATTTGCGATTCAGGAACGTTGAGCGCAGATAAAGCCAGGGACTGTGGACAATATTTTGTTTCTGCACAGCGATCTCTGCATTAAATTAATTTCAGATGTACAATGTTTCAAAGAAATAAAAGGGACATGATTCATTGTAATATAATTTACAATCACTTGGGGATTGTGTTATTTTCTGTCTTTGATCGGTTTTCTAAAACTGTAGCCTAATGGAGAAATGTAAAGGCCGTTGTTAAAGTGCGGCAGGAAAATCGAGTGAGAAAATGAAGCAGGACATCACACAAAAGTTCACTTTCTGACTGCGGTTCAACCTCTCCACTACTCCATCAGGTAGTGAGTGCATTAACAAAAAGGAACAGCAGCTGAAGAGTGTTTGTGTGATGAGCTTTTGCCGTCAGTTTATTATGACGCAACCACTATTCATTAGTACAATAATCAGAAACACCTGTGGAAACGCAAACTAACAGACGTCCTTTATTGTGAAAGTTTACAATTTACGCCACTGACCACTTGATGCAGACGCACAGTCATTTTCAACTTTACGCACAGAGTTTAGGAAACTGAATCAATCAAAAAAGATTCTTATGAGACCATCTGAGCATCACCATCTCAGACCTGGACACCGTACTCAATGCAACGCTATTTCCTCCTAATGAGGCAATAAAAAAGTTGAGAAAGAAGTGGCGCTTGTTATTCCAGTCTGCAGTGTGTGACTGGAGCGGATTCAGCCTCTCTTATGCATAAGCAGGTGAACAATTAATGTGCATAGACCATGAGAAAGTTGTGAGACTGCAGGTAAAATGTTCATATTTAGTACATGTTTTCATCTGCTCCATGTGTGATGGCACGATGGAGATTCTTTGTTCAGATTGTTCGGGCTGAATATTAACTAAAATGAATGAAGAATTAAATAATATTGAGTATGTTTCAGATTTTTCAAAATGTAAAAACTGTCAAAGACAGAAAATAACAGGCTCCCTGATTAAATGTAAATTATAGTAGAATTAATAATTTCTCTTATTTCTGTGGAATATTCCACCCGTGGGTACCGGCCCCATTGCAGGACTCTGAACTGTTAAAGTTTCCCTGCACAGAACGCAAAGGGTTGTAAAGGAAACGCGTTTTGCTACTGCTTTAAATCGAGACTAAAAACCCATCTGTTTAGAATTGCCTTCGAATAAATGCTTGATGTCATATGTATGACGTGTTCATGTTCTTTTGCTTTTTTGATCTTTCTCTTGCTTAATTGTGTATCGTGTGTAATGTGTTTCTTTTATGTGTTTTTTTAAAATCACCAAATCATGTAAAGCACCTTGAATTACCCTGCTGTTGAAAGTGTGCTATACAAATAAAATTGCCTTGCCTTGCTGCGCATATATGTCGCCAAACGGCTGAATAATTATAGGCTATATGAATAATCAATAATTGTCCCCAGCAGTTTTAAAAACAAACTGACGCCGTTGTCCAGAAGAGACAGTACATATTCAAAGTAGTTTAAAAAAATGTTTGTTAGCTACCTGCCTGACGGTCAATGCTGCTTTTCTGCTAAACTAACTATTCCACAGTGATAATCTATTTACCAAATGGTGGTAGGAAAACCACACTATAAATTCCGTGCATCAAAGCAGACTGGAACATTAATGACAGTGTTTTATTCTCTCATTTTGTGAGAACTGACAAATGTTAATGTGAGTGTACATGTATTAGGGTTGCCAACTGTCCCGTAAAAAACGGAATTGTCCCGTATTCAGAGAAAATATGTTATGTATTGAGGTGAAAAGGAACGCGGTTTGTCCCGTACTTCAGCTACAATGAAAAAACAACACAAAGGTGGAGTTAATGTCTTTTTGCTGTGCAGCTGCCTAGTCTTCTCTCATTTTCTCATCCTCCCTCTCCTGTTGCTCCTTCAATTATGAAACCGATCAATGAAGATATACCTGGTCTGGTATCCTGCTTGGCTGCAATGCCCTGTTGGACGGGGGGCATCGACTGGGATGATCCTCCCAGTAACTGAACATCCACTGTGTCCTGTTATTAACTTTTTACTTTCTGTAACATAGAAAGTTCTCTTATATCAGATCTTTTGTTCCTTCTGTGTTTCTGCTCTGTCTTCTCAAACCCCAGACGGTCGTGGCAGATGGCCGCTCCTGCTGAGCCTGGTTCTGTAGGAGGTTTCTTCCTGTTTTTCCTCTCCACCGTCGCTCCATGCTTGCTCAGTATGAGGGATTGCTGAAGGATTGCTGTGGTTGGAAAGTCTGCATCAACGGGGCCCAACCTCACGCCAATGACTGACGCAATCTGCTGGGATTCCTTAAATAGGAAACTTTTTAACTGATTGGAATGTTTGTATAAATGTATTGAAATGACTTCTTGTTAAGTGCCTTGAGATGACATCTGTTGTGAATTGGCACTATCTAAATAAACTGAATTGAATTGAATCAATGATCAGTTGATCGGCTTCTCTCTCTCTCTCTCTCTCTCTCTCTCTCTCTCTCTCTCTCCGCAGAAAGAGGAAACCAGCGGATGTTGCGCTAAACAGCAGCATCACGTTTAATCTGTTAGAACTGATTTAATATGACTTTCTAGTGTCAGCTGAAGCCAAAGCTGTAAAAGCTGCTGGTCATGATATCAGTTTGGATATGTGGTGAGATGGAAACATGAAGATGAAACCAGGAGATGTTTTTACTGAATCATCAGAGCTGAACAGGTGATGGAGAAACAGGTTTACCTTTTTGGTGACATGAATGAGTTGAAGGGAAGTTATAAACTGTTTCTGAGAGACAAATAACACCAGGATCGTTTTCTACTTCTGTGCAGGGGTACTGTAGCAAAGTTTTGCCAGGGGACCAGTTGGGGCATTAACAGGGAAAGTGGGGAACAAATAAATACTTTTCTTTCTTATTCTCATTTAAAATGTCTAGCATTTAATAAAAAAATATATCTGAATCTTACAACTAAAGTGGTCATCTGTTAAATGTATAGAAATCCATTATCTTACATAGTAAATATTAAGTCTAATATGTACCCTAGTAAGCTATAGTGCTTTTTCATTTGGGATGGTACCATCTGTGCAGTCTGCAATTCTGTCGAAGAAAGATGTTGAATCTATTTAATTATTGTAGAAAAATATTTGATTTCTGTGTATTTGTTTTACACGTGCATTAAATTGAAGTCAATTACGTCGATTAAGCATCATGAGGCGGAGGGTGGGGGGTGGTTATTTTATTTGCTGGGAGTTGGCAACCCTAGTATGTATGTATGTGTGTGTGTTTAAGTTTGTTGGATTTCGTTATTGTGCACTTTTTTGGTAGTGTTTTTTTGTGTGCAAATGTTCAAATGTTTTGCACAGAATATGCAACAGCAGTATTTTCACTATTTTATTTATATAAAGTGTGGGTGAACTTAAACTGTATGGCTATGCTGTGGTTCCTGTAGGCTTTGTTTTGGACCTAAAAAGGACCAATCAAGAGTCAGCACACAGCTTCAGTTAATACATCTAGAAACTACTGATCAGGGGTCTCATTTATAAAGCTTGCTTACGCACGAAACGGGTTGAGAAAACTACGTAATCAACTTTCTACGCCAAGTTTAGGATTTATAGAAAGAAACGTGGCAAAAAAACTTTAAGCACCCTAAGGATCTTGCTTACTGACTTTTTGGACACTGACAGCGCAGCAGGAAAGATGACAAACATGCGAATTTAAGCCACAATTTCAAACTTGTAGAGCTTTGTGCACACAGACACACAACCAGCAGTCACACCCCCATCCCATCTCTGAACTGAGAATAAAAATGAGAATCTGAATGAAAATATGTTGCACATAAGAATCATATCACAGTATGTTCATATGTATTTATGGCTTCAGATTATATAGAAATTACACTTGTTGGTGGATTAATTGTGTGAAGTACGAATACTGCAGCGTCCCCTGCATATTGATGCACAATGGATGCTGGCGCTCATTGAAGATCACGCCACTGGAAACATCTGGATGGGGGACTCGATGTAGATTTCTTAAAGCAGTCCTAATATATCTATGTGCTGAACTGGACTCAGTGTTAGATCTACTGACCCCCTGGAACCGTGCAAACTCGTCCCCCGCTCTTTTTTTTGTCAGGAACACTGCTGCATCAAGGCTGCGTCACTTGCAGCTCTTCCGTTGGTTTGTGACTCCAAATCAATATTGCAAGGATTATACTTTTTAAAAGTAGACTTAAAACGCACCTTTTCTGTCAGGCTTTAAATATCTAGTTTTATTTAGTTTAATAAATTCCAGTCTTAGTGTTTCAACAAGAAGTAATCATATAGGCCTAATTGAAACTTTATTTTTCTTATCTGTTTTAATTGATTGTGCTGCTTTTATTTTTAAATCTTTTTACTCTGTTTTTCTTTTGGCAACTGTATTTTTGTCTTTTAATGTGAAGCACTTTGGCTGCCTTTGGCTGAGTAAAGCGCTAATTGAGTGATTGCTTGAAATAAAACAGTTTACCGAGCCTCTACAAGCCTGCAGCTGTCTCTATGGAATTACTTTCTCCGCCTCTCGGTTGCCACGGTTACCTGTGAAACGCTCCATATTAGCTGCGTACATTTCTAGGGAGAGTGGGATTTATAAAACGCAAAGTGCGTGCAGCTGTGCGTACTACTAAGTTTGATAGATCAGAAACTTACTAGGCGTAAGTAAAAAAAAGTTGCTGAGCTTAAGTACGGTTTTAGTAATGATTCTACGCAAAGTTTAATAAATGAAACCCCAGGCACGAAATCTAGGTGTAGTAATGGACTCAGACCTGAACATCCAGGGTTTTATAAATTCAATAACAAGGTCAGCCTTCTATCAGCGTTAAGCACATTTCTAGTATTTCAGGACTGATGTCAAAAAACCTCATCCATGCATTTATCTTTAGTTGGATTGATTACTGCAACTGCGTTTTCATAGGTCTGCCTAAAAAGTAAATTAGACAGCTGCAGCTGATCCAGAATGCTGCTGCTCGCGTCCTCACTAGAACCAGGAAAGTAGAGCACATTACCCCAGTTCTAAAGTCCTTACACTGGCTCCCCTGTAGCTCAGAGAATAGACTTCAAAATACTTTTACTAGTTTTTAAATCATTGAATGGCTTGGCACCAAAGTATGTTGAAGATCTACTGTTACTATACCACCCCCAGACCACTCAGGTCCTCGAATCTTTGTCTACTCAACATTCCTAGATTCAGACCAAACATGGAGAAGCAGCTTTCAGTTTCTATTATCCTCTAATCTGGAACAAACTTCCGGACAACTGCAAAGCTGCTGAAACACTTGAGTTGTTTTAAATCACAACAAAAAACTTATATGTTTAGAGATGCTTTTGAGTAATGTTTTCATGTATCATTATGTTTTGTGTTGCATGTGACCCTCAGCAGATGTTTGTTACCTCCTGCTGGGTTCAGGGTCGATGCAGTCCCGTCAGTGTTCAGGTGCAGCCAAGGGAATATGACCTCCCTTCGCTGAGAGGGATCCCTGCTGAGTAGCTGGGATGGGTTGAGCTGACAGCAGGATAAGCATCTTTTGGTGCAGGTCTCGGTCATGTAAGCCTTTGAAAGCCAGGATGTCACATGTTGGAAGATGTCACATGAGGCTTTGGGGCTCTTCAGGTCACATGCAGGAAAGTAGTGGGTGTGGGTCAAGATGACCCCCCTTTGGTTCGTTAAGTCAGCCCATAGAGGCGGACCCCGCTCGTTGTTGGCGCAGACCAACGGACCACCAGCTTCCAGCTCATGGGTGTCACCTGGTGGTGGCAGCAGCATGTCTGCCGGTGAACGGCAGACGTGCTTTTGGATGAGGTGAAAGTTGGAATCCCTTTCCTGCATCTTCACCACATAAAAATGTTTTGGTTCATACCTGGGGTTTTCATTTTTCATTCCCATCTGTCGCCAGGAGAGAGCACCAATGGGATGGACTTGTGTAAGAGGGAGCTATCTTCTCTGGAAATCCCACAGGATTTTGCGTTCAGCTCCTAGTCTGGATCGGCTGCAGAGCACCAGGCTCAATTCTTGGCTGTGGCTGGTGGTGCCTGTATCACAGACCTTGGACTGGAGTGGTTTCCCAGGAGACAGCATGGCTCTGGTTCCATCCTCAGGCAAGGTTGAGCATATCAAGCTTATCTCTGATCCTGTGTCCAGGAGAGAATTAGATTTGACACATCCTACTATAAAGATCTTGCAGTGTAGATGACATGCAAGTTTTGTGTGAAGTAATTTGCATAAAAATGTCAGAGAATGTGTTTGTGGTATTTTTACTGAAAAAATCCCAAGGGACGTTTGGGATCTCCCAGATGCAGTTCTCCAGCTGACCAGATCACCCTTGCCAGCTGTGAAAACTACAACCACACCTAGTCATGCAGATGGAGGTTTAAAATCTGGATTACCTGGAAGATTGGATGCCTCTGATGAGCTGGGTGGAGCCATAAAACAAATAAATACCTGCGACAAGCATCCTCAACATCTCCCTTTTGTTAGTTTCACTGTGAACTGAACTGAAACATTCCTTGTTCATGGTAGTCATGGGATGTTTTCCTATCAGACCAATAATAATCTGGCTGCTTGAGTTTAATTTCTGCCAGTTGTCACCCCCTTGGATCTGTGATGTAAGCCTATGCTGTTTTGTAGGTCCATCTCCAGCCTTGATTGGAGTGGGAGGAGCTTTTCTGCTTTCCAGTGGGAGGCTCTGGTCCTCTGCTACCTGAATATGGAGAACTCCGGGTTCATCAGTGGCCTGGTTGGGGCGCGGCTGCGTTTCCCAGGCCAGATGAGCATATTTCCGATTCTCCTGCATCCTTAGTTTCTTCGTCCTGCTGTACATAGTCACCAGAAAGGGAACAGATTTGTGCAGGTTATGAAGGAAAAGATTTGAACGCCTGATCTTCCTCTAAACCTTGAGCGCTGTGTCCCTGAAAATATGAAGCTCTCAAGCGACGGTAAAATTACCTTGGCGGTTCATGTTTCTTCTGCTTAAAGGCAGGGTATACGATTTCATTTTAAAACACTTTTTTTTTAAACTGCAAAAAATGCTCTTCATATACCAGTGGCAACCTATAAGTTAGGAGTTCTTAAACTTGACCGAGTAATTTTTATTCTTTCTACAGCGAGAAACCCTGGGAAAACCTCATCCAATCAACTTCCACGGTCAGTCCAAGATAATAGGCTTGTAAGCAAAGCTTCCGTGTTCCAGCACCTCCCCCTCTGCGCGTCCCCTTCGTGTGCACGCAACGCTTGTTCTAGCCTGTAAATAGGAAGTGAGCTTGCGCTAAAATGAACCGAAAATCCAAAGCTGTTGTGGAAATAGCAACGAGAAAGAAGAAAGCAGACGAAGAGCGTGCTTAAAGCCGAATCTGCATTGGAGCTGATGCATTTACACGGTGGCGTCAACTCAAGGAAGCTAAGGGCTTGCTAACGGATGCGTTGGTTGCTGATTTTCTCCTGGACAGGTAAGATCACGTTATATTTTGTGACTTTGAAATAGCGGAGTGAAGTGAAGTGGCGGAGACCCAACGAGACCATGCTGGCTGCGCGTGCCTGTGTTATTGAGGCGTGGCTTAGTGGGAGAGCATAAAGCAAGGGGTGGGACTTTTTATTTTTCAAAAACGCCCTCTCGAGCGCTCCCACAATCGTATACCCTGCCTTTAACAGAGAATGCCCCAGCGTTGCAGAGCCCTGATCTGTAAAGATTGCATATTCTTCCCTCAAGGCTTGACAGAGGGTAGAATAGCGGTCTCTAATGCCAGGGGGTAAGGTTTCCATGAAACTCTGTATACCCCTTGTAGTTGTTTTCCAAAAATATTTTAATTTCTCACATGACGATAGGTAGGGCAGGTCTAAGAGGCAACCTGATTGCTTGGATCGAAACTTTCTATGTCCTGGACCAAAGATTCAAGCTGAGGTTTACGCATGTGCGGCGTAAACCATGGGCGGGCAGATTGTTCTACCCGATCTGAGACAGACCTCTGTCTGGCACATCTTTCAACCTCTAATTTCATTCCCCTTTGGTAATTCAAAGCAGGCTGTCCAAACACATCTGAAATCTCAACCTTCTTATCTGGCTTTTTCATGAATGCTGCAATGCCCTGTTTGACTGGGGCATCCCAGTCACTAAGCATCCTCCGTGTCCTGTTATCAACTTCTTACTTTCTTTAATATAGAAAGTACTCTTACATTAATTCTTTTGTTTTCTGTGTTTCTGCTCTGTTTTCTCAAACCCCCAGATGGTCGAGGCAGATGGCTACTCATACTGAGCCAGGTTTTGCTGGAGGTTTCTTCCTGTTAAAGGGGAATTTTTCCTCTCCGCTGTCGCTACATGCTTGCTCGGTCTGAAGGATTGCTGAGGAATTGCTGTGCTCCATGCAATCCGATGGGATTCCTTATGTAGAAAACTTGCTAAACCTTTAAAATGATTGGAATGTTTGTATTGAAATTACATCTGTTGTGAATTGATATTATATAAATAAACTGAATTAAATGGAATGGAATTGTCCACTTTTTCTTTTGAGGAAAGGAGGCTAGTCCTCTTGTTCTCAACGTCCACTAGTTCCTTCAGTCTATTCTCAGTCAGTTCAACCCTTGTTTCTGCTTTGGAGAGCTCAGTTCTAGTTCCTGGCTCCCTGTCCAGGGCTTCGTCACATTCCTGAGTCAATTTGGCACATCTTTCAGCCTCTAATTTCATTCTTCGTTGGTAAATCAAAGCAAGCTGTCCGAACACATCTGAAAGCTGAACCTGCTTATCTGGCTTTTTCATGAATTCCAGCAATGCCTGCATTCTTTTTTCACACGCAACAATATCAAAAGCATCTATGCAAACACGTTCCTCTAAGGACAAGCTTATGGCGTTACCAATTATCTGTTGCACTTGTAAGTCTGTGGACTCCTAGAGAGTCACAGCTGCAGCTACTTGTGGACCTGATTAATCCATATCTGTTAAAGCTATGGGAAGGCAAAAAAAAATCAAAAACAAAGAACAGCTGTCAAAAAGAATTGCTAAACAGCAATAACAACACAAACAGCAAAACAGCCAAGCCTTAGCTGTTAAAAAGAATTGCGAAATAGCAACAACAAACAAACCAAGCCTTAGCTATCAAAAGAGTTGCTAAGCAGCAACAACAACAGACTTAAATGGACACTTCAAAACACCTCAGATAAATATGCATTCTCCCCTATACATATGAGTGTGGTCATGTGCAGTTAGTGCACAGGCTGTAAAATCGCGTGTGGCTTTCGACAATACTATGTTGTACCAGTATCTAAGTATGCTATTTGTGTTTACCTGCTGCATAGGCTGACAGATAAGCACTCATACACTAAGTGTTAAAGTTGCTTTTCCTATTCTTGAAAGAAATCTGAGCAATGCACAGTTATGAAAATCACTCTCTCTAGTCAGATTAGCAGTCAGCTAGGATTCAAATTAACTCTGGAAGTTAAATCAGGCAACATACATGCTTAACAGTTCATACATAAGTATATTTGCAAAATCTCTCCAAGGAAATGTTAATGAAATGGTGAATAAACTCCAGGGTGGACAAAGATGCAGATTTGGCGGAAAGGCAGAACTCCTTTCCTCAGCTCCTTCGCATGTATGTGACCTCCCTTGTGATTGGAATATCATCTGCATTATGCGAGAGCTCTTTCTCCACTTGGTCTCGTGTTCTTACCCCCTTACGCCACACAATGCTACATGAGTGAAAAATAAATTTAGTTATTCTGGCTCATGAGAAGACTATAACAACAGGTCTAGATATGGATGCAGTTGTTGGGATTTACAGACGACTGATGCTATAATGACTGATATAAGCCATGCTGTGTACAGAACTAAAGAAATAAAAATGAAAAACAAATACACAAAAAAGAAATAAAAAAGATATAAATAAAATAAAAAAATAAAAAACTGAAAGGAAAGACAGACCGATTAAAAAAGTTGAAAAACAAAACAAAAAATAAAAAGATAAATGCAGCCTCAACAGGCCACAAGCCGGTGTCCAATTTGCCCGGGTAAATGCAGAGGGTAGGTTCAGGAATGGATCAAAGCAGAAGATAGATATATGGAAAGATAAATGATATGATATGATGATACCATAGTGTCTTATGCATTTTAGGGGTTTGGGGGGATGTGACACTCCAAACATTTTCAGTATAACCAGACTTGCCCGCCCTGATATTTTAATTGCACCCCTTAGTGGGGCTGGCTAAATCCGGCCCTGGTTCCAGCTCATAAAACACACTAGAACAGGAATTGAAAAAATTAGAATACTGTGAAGAAATTCCCATTTACTTCTCGGTTCTTGCAGAAAAAAAAAGAATGAAATTAGGATCATATCAAATCACACAATAGTTTTTATTTGTTTTTTAGTGAAAAATAAGTAGGGCATATTTAGTATGCACCAAACATTGCTTGTCTACCATCATTAAACTGAAGTTAATGGCATAGGGTATTATTTTCAGTGTTTTTTGTTATAAGTTTTAAAAGTCCTATGTGTTGAACTTGCCATACATTTCGGACCTTCCTTTAATGCACCGTAGTTCTGCGATGCAGCATAATAATGACAAGCTTATGCCTGAAGTTCGTGTGTGGCTTACAAAAGAAATATCGGTCTTATATACTTGCAAATTTCTTTTTTACTTTTGAATAAATTTTAAACGGAAAATAACTTTGTTTGGTCAATTGATGTAGTGTGATCATGCTGCATGTATGTTCGGCGACAAAGTTTCACAGGAAGTAGCTATATGGGTACAAATATTTTTCATCGCACGTGAGACAGATGTTTGACTGTACTGTCCTGAATAATCACATAATTTACACATTTTGTGAACGTAATAGAACCAATGTTCTACATGGTTTTTGCATGTGCTTATTCTGTCATATGCGTGATAGCGGGATAAGGAGGAGTAGAAACAGAATTGTTGACCAGCTAGTTTTGTCTCGCTAACTTTGTCTTGCTGTGCTTTTTTGCAGATGTCGCTCTTATGAGGACTGCTGTGGAACTCGCTGCTGTGTGAGAGCCTTGTCCATTCAGAGATTATGGTACTTCTGGTGAGTTGCAGTAAACTAACTGGAAATACAGGAATTCCATTTAATAACAGATTTGGTGTTAGGAATTTGCTGTAGAAAACATGTTGGTGTAACTTGGTGTATAGTACTGAGCGTTTTCTAAAATCTAAAAAAGGGTGTGGCTGTGGCAGCGTGGCAAAGTCTTATGTCACTCCTTGGCCATACGTTTGGCTCTAAATTCCACCAGCATTATCTGATGGGCCCCAATTCAAAATAGTGTATATTTGTCCAACCGTTAACAGATATGTATGCAGATCAGAGGTGGACTGGGCATCTGGCATACCGGGCATATCCCAGTGGGCCGTTTACCCAATGTGGGCAGGTCTGGTCTGCCTTGTTTTTTTATTTCTCTCTCTCTATAAATTCTCTCCAATTGGGCCGGTCAATTGGCTACAGGGGGCTAGCAGTGTGTTGCCAGCATCGACACATATTATTGGTCTGTTTGTCACTGTCAATCTATCATGGGTTGACAGGTTCAGAGAGTCCTGACAGTGGTGTTAATCACAACACAAACCAAGGTGGGCGGGACCTCATGGCATGGGCAGGAGTGGGGGGACAGGCTGCTGGTGAGCTGAAAATGGAGAAGCATAAGAAACGCCCATGTGGCGCTGGAAAAATGTAACTAAAAAAGCTGAAGTCTCTGGAGGTGGAAGCTGCTAAATGCGAGACATGCAAGTGGAGACATAGGCTACATAGTAAGTAACGTTAGCCTGAGGCTGGTTGGGCTACAACGTTTTTAAATTGAATGTGATGTGACCTAAATAACTGAATACCTGTGACAACATATTTGCCCAGGGTTTAAGGGCTGTGACTGTTGGTAATTATGGTTAGGCATGGACAGCCATACCCGGTGCTGTAATAGTTTAAATAGGACAATATTATGAATTAAAATATCGACCGCGACGGCCCATTGGCTGTTTTTCTGAAGGACATTGGGCTAATCCAATGAATTATTTCAGCCCTCCTTAGCCCCTCCCTGACTGCAGCGAAATCTCCTTTCTGCCGCATACGGCAGCTTCCCCGTGCTGTTCTCTCGGTCACAGTCTAACAGAGAGATCAGGTGGATAAAGAAACAAAGTTTTTGGGATATGGGTCAGATTTTAAGTTTCAAATGAGCAGCAGACTACAGTTAAATACCCATTCCGATGAAAATCATGTTTTTCTAGGTGTTAACATGTTCTTGTGGCATTTGTCTGAGGACATATCTTGAGAAAATTAAGCTGAAAAGTATATTTGAGTATTTCTGCATTCAAATGGCTGTGAATCAGTAGCAAATGTTAAAATCCCGGCTAAAATAGACTGGAGTTGTGATTTAGTAACTCCACTGGGTGGGGCCACAAGCTCCTACTCCGCCCCGCCCCGCCCGCTCAGGTTCTGAGGAGTAGAGAAGACGATGGCGGATCAACACCTATGTGCTGTAGCGGGTTGCAATACATTGCTGAATAAAACGGCCCCTTTCTTTAAATCTACTGCCTTGTGCTGTTACTGCTTGGTACTACTAGATGTCCACTACATATAGCTTCAATACTGGCATCATTTGTGGGTGTGTTTCTATGAAAATAATCTGAGAAAAAAAGGTTTGAAACCCGACACCAGCTGTCAGCGTGCCCAGCTGCTGAGCGGGAGAGGAGAGAAAATCGACAGCAGTGGTTGCAGGATAGAGACGGATAGAGAGACAGATAGCGATTTTTATAACCAAAAACAAAATGCCCAGATGACTTTACAGTGCAGATGAGGTGCGTGCACTGATCTTTGCCGATCATGATTCAGAAGGGGACGATTTGCCCTCTGAAGATGATCGCTCGTCAGAGACAAGTGACTCTGACAAGTGACTATTTTTTTAAGAATTTTACCAAGTTCTGACATCAGCACAGTGGCTGTGCACTTTACCTTTAGGCTTCACATCTGTCCACACACAGTGGAGTTGTTTGTCTGCTCATAAAGTACACATGCAGTTTAAGCACATGCAGCTTTGACTTTAAACTATCTTCTTTATAATATCTACTTTTATTCTCTCATAGGTCAAACTTTTATATTTAAAATGTACACAATATATAATATGACAATATTTTTGAATGTATGTAATAATAATAAAAAATTATTATCAGATTGATCCAGTATAACTGGACTCAACTCTGTTTTTTGTCTCCCTCAGTGCCACTTAAGGTCTTAATTCTACATGGATATATGCTCTTACTAAAGGCATAATTGTGTATTTGTATACAGTACATTTAATAAAACATATAAAAGGCATCTTTAGTGTTTATTTGACACCCAATCTCACTTCAAGATGGGAAATGTAAAGCTGTGGCCTTTCGACCACGATTAGCAACTTGGTGAGTAGTATAGGCTGCTGCGCTTTTTTAAAATGTGTTTTTTAAAGCAGTACAACACACACATACATCCTCTTGTATGCTGCTGTGCTCTACATGTTTTGCCAATGATTATGGTGGGCCTCCATTACTAAAAATGCCAGGGCCTCTTTTTGGTCCCAGTCCAGCCCTGTAATATCTACTATAATAAGATAATAATAATATCTACTTTTATTCTGTCATAAGTCACCATTTTATACTTAAAATGTACACAGTATATAATGACAATATTTTGGGATGTATGTAATAATAATAATAAAAATTATTATGGAGGGAAAGTTATGTGAAAGTTATGTGTTGTGTAACACGTTTGGTTAAAAAATCATTAAAAGGTCAAAATAATTTGACACCTCACTGAAACATACAAACTCAGGCTGTGCATTCATGCTTATTGGCAAGGCAAATTTATTTGTATAGCACACTATGGAGCTAGACTTGGGACTTTAGGTTTGTACTTGGGACTTTAGTTTTGTACTTGTAACTTATGTTTTGTAAGTTGCACACATTTTAAAAATAAAAGTTTCAAGTTACAAGTTTCAAGTTACAAGTTTCCAAACTCACACATCATCCATTTTTTTACCATATTTGGCTTGAAGAACCAATGAGTGGCTTATCTTGACCAACCAATCATGTTTCTCGTATGTCTATCAAATCATGGCGAGAGTACGGCAGGGGTCTGTGCCCTGCTCACAACCGACCCCGCTTACATGCGTCCACAGGCTACTTCTCGGACAAAGATGGCAGAAAATCAAATGGTGAGTACTTTTAAAAATAGCATTGTTATTCGTCAGTTTCTGTTGCTATGAAATGTATGTAAACAGTATATAATATTACAGTGAGCCATTTAACCTGAAGCAAGGGAATGTGTAATATCTAATGTTTGTGTCATTAGATAAACAAAAGCGAGTAGCCAGCATGCTAACATGAGTTGCAAAGCACACGTGCATTTTTGAGTCCTTTTCAGTGTTAGTAATGACACTGTTTAGTTACTGAACATTAAATGCAGTGTTATATGAATTAATAGAATAAACTGCGTACTCCGAATGCTCCGCAAGGAACTGAACTGTGCTTCCCCTGTGCGTAATGGTGGCTGAAGCGCCACTTTTAGCCATAGTTTCGAAATCAGGGAACATTTCTCCAATTGCAGTGATCAGAATTAGGCAAGACTCAAAGTTTTATAAATCTTTAAAATGATACTGGAATTCAATACTAAATAAAGGATAAAAGGCTAGTGCTCCACAACAGTCTTCCTCCCACAGACCGCTATGCATTTCACACTGACCCCAGATTTCTTTTAGCCAATAGAATAAATTTTCCCCCATGGCAGTCAATTAACTTACATGCGCATCGCGCGAACTTGTGATGGTGAGGCCGTTCACACAGGCCACTCCTGTTTACAGTCGCCTTATTGGAAGAGAGTGTCAGCCATGGAGAAGTCGCTCACCTCTGAAATGTCCATAACAAAATACAATCGGGTGATGATTGACAGAGCTTGCTGCTTTCCTCTTGACCCGCTGTGTGTGCACAATTGTTGAGGTGAGGCCTTCGGGAGCGAGAGGGGAGGGGGGAAGGGAGCTTTTGGGAGGTACCTTGGTAGTGGAATTCAAAAAACCTCTCTCTCCTTCAAATAATCTGGACAACAGCTTTAATCCGTAAAAGTAGGATTGTTCATCTTAGATATTCTGTCACATGTATTTGCCTGTTAGGCCAATGTGATGCTGAGAGGAACCCTCACAGATGCCGATAAATCACGGTGTGCTCTGGAGGCTGCATCATCAGTTTCTGCCACTGGCATTATCAGGGCAGCAGAGAGTTAGTACTTTTAAATCTAAAGTCAGAATTTGTCAGGTAGGCTACAAGTTCACCTAGCTAGATAATTACATATAACTGAAAAAAAAGGCAGAGTAGGTTTTTTAGATGTTTAACTTAGTAAGAATGAAATACAATAATATTATTCCAGGAAATATAATTTTTTAAATATCAACAAAATCTCAGAATTTTAACATGCCAGCAATAAATAAATAAAAATAATCTTTATTGATTGTTGCAAAAAAATATTAAGTTCTCCTGATGTTTTCGCCCAGGTTGCCATGGTGGAGGTACAGCTGGAGAGGGATCATAAGTATCCCCCTGGACTGTGCTGGGTGAAGCTCCTGCCACTCAAAAACAACATCCTGCAAAAACAATGGCAATCATCAACTCCGGCGATGTGGCGGCCATCGCATTCAGCTGCATTATGTGTGTACTCATCTTCACAATCCCCTTCTACCACACACTTGTCAGCCAAAAAATGGACTCAGAGATCATAGAGCTGGACCAGGTCATTCAGCTCCAGAAACAGCTGAATCACATGGCTGAGAATAACTCCCTGAAGGCATAAGATAAAAAGAAATAAAACTATTTTTCTTTCTGCTAAAGAGGATGTCAATGTCTCTGATTTCCCTATATACCTCAATTGAAGTACATGTAAATGACACTTTTCATTCACATCAGGAAAGTTGTGAGCAACTAAACATGCAGAACCTACACTGTTAATAGAAAAAAATTAGTAAATTTTATATCAAGTCATATTGTTATGAGGGAAAAAATAAGCTTTTTCTCTAGAATTATTACTGCAGCCAAAGTTTCTACTCTGGACACAGTCAGCGTAACTAACACCAACCAGGGTGTGACACAGATAAGTAGGTTTTTGCTATAATTAGTTATGAATAATTGCTTAGGGTAATTATTAATAAGAATAATAATTTTATGTCAAAATTCAAAGTTTGGGGCACCATCCTGGGATTCAGGAATAAATAATAGCCAAATAGTTCAGTCGCCGTTAATGTTTATGATTACCTGTCTGATGAGGCTGAGGTAATTAAACAATAGATGAAGGAATATGTTCTTGGTGTACTTTAAAACAAGTTTTACCTACCTGACAACAACACATGTATCTTGAATAATAACAAACAACTTTCCAAAAAACAAGAATTTATTACCAAAAAATTATTCAACTTTGAGTTAAAGTCGATCTGTATTTTGAATACCATTGGTAGAAATCTTTGTTTATGAGTGCTGCCATTCTGCAAACGCAGGCTGCGCTAATCAGAAACGAATGTGCGGAGCTAATTTAGGAAGCGCAGCTTAGAGACACTCTGTTTTAATTTAGCACCAAAGAACAAGGGAAAAACTGGTCGGACGGTAAATTCATGTTGCATGATTTAAGACTATTGTTCAGTCATTTTAAGTCATTTTAATTAGTAAGAAACATTTGAAAACACTGTTCATATCCAAACCGTTGAAGAATTAAATCTTACAAAAACAGCAAAAACACAGTAAAAAGGACAATTAAAACACACTTTAATTTGTTTAGTTTAAGCAAGTTTATTTCAGCCCAGACAGAACCTATCTTGAAACATTCTCATATTTCCAGGGAAGGGTGGCTCCATTGTCTGAAAAGACTGGCGATAAAACAGGAAACCAGCTGTTATAGCTGGTCAGTTAGCAGTAGCTGCCAGGGTGCTAACAGTGAGGCTTCGGGTGCAGCTGCTAGCCATCGTTAGCCAGAACTCAGGTCCTCGTGGGTTGGCTAGCCACCCTTAGCTCGGAACATCGTTCTCCCACGGACCGCTCTCTTTCCCTGGCAGCAATCAGCTCAGCAGCTCTCGGCTCCTGTAGGTGTAGTTCAGCAGCAGGGCAATAGGCCGGCGAACCGTCAGCAAAGAGAGGCCCCCCCTCTCTCTGTGGAATCTGTCATTCAAAAGATTCTTTCTGCAGAGTTTTGAACAAGTCATTAAGGATTTATTTCATCAACTGAATACAGTTCACCTGATCAATTGGCAGACTGTAAAAGTCTTTTGGATCCAATGAGATTCTTCCAGAAACTTGAATCCTCCTTCGACAGTGAAGGACGGATTTAGCTTGCTGTCCACCTGGGCAGCCGCGGCGTACGTCTGATCATCAGAAGGAAACAGGAACTTGGCTATAAAATTGACCTCAGCCATCAATTTATAAATATCTTAAAAAATTACTAAGGAGCGATCAGAGTCTTCCTCACTCTGTAACCGGTCATCGCAGGGATCTGTACCACCGCACAACAAGCTGCCCACTATTAGTTATGTTACACCATTCATCTAAGGATGGCGCAGGTCTGTGCGCGCTGCCCCCAGGGAGCAAGGTGTGTGTGATTTCTGTCATATTTTAGCCCATTTCCCGGTCATGCAACAAGTTTTGCAATTGGTTCGTCTTCAAAGCTGCATAAAAATAAATGTTTCCCCTATAGTTTCTGCTTGCATATCTAATTTCCCTCACATATGTTTTAAATACAAAATAATTGCAGTAAAAGTATAGTTTACTGTTGCAGTACACTGTACACTGGTCCAATTTTACCAACCCCCATGCATTAAGATTATTTTTTTTTTTAACCCGACCCTTTACCCACATTTATCTCCAGATTAAGTCCCGACCCAACCCGCCCATTGATTTAAAACCGCCATCGGTCTGTATCCGCCGCAGCTATGCGCTCCAATCCCTCCGTAACTCTCCATTGTGCTGTCAGCTGAGCTTTCAGATAGTGATGCTTTGAATATGTGTCCAGGTCTGAGATGATAATCAGTCAGATGCTCTCATAGGAATCTTTTTTTGATCGATTCAGTTACCTGAACTCTGTGCGTAAAGTTGAAAATGGCTGCGCATCTGCAACAAGTAGTCAGCGATGTGAATTGTAAACTGCTTGTGTTTAAAAAAAAAAAAAAGAAAAGGATAATAATGTGACCCCGTATTGCAATAAATGATTTCCCTTTTTATTTCTCTGGAACGTTACAGAGCTGGTACTAATTTTATGCAGAACTGTAGTGAAGTTACAGTTGAAGTTTCTGCGCACAGATCGGCGAGGGTTGCAAGGGAAATGCGTTTGTTTTGTTTGCTGCGCATTCTTCTTCTGGGGCGAATATATTATTAATGTAGCCTACATTATTCTTTGTGCTACGATGTGGATAAACATGATCTTTCCCAGACAACAGTATAATAATGGTTTTCAGCACCGTTTGAAAAACAAAATAAAACACAACGGGCTTTTAATTTTTACACCTGTTATTACACCGTAGTGTATATAAATCTAGTGTTTCCTCTGTGGGAGCCCTCTGCCCCGGGAGTGGTGGTCGGCTGTAGCTGACTGGGTGCTCTCCAGGTGGAGCTTGGGTGGAGGTGGGGGTCTTGGCCTTGCCTCCACTGGGTGCCCTGTGTCGGTGCCTCGGCTGCTGCTGTTAATCTACCCCTGCCGGGGCAGATGGCTCCTCTGACGGCATTTCCTTGCATGGTTCATCTACACTCGGCCCAATGTCCTTTTTTACTTTTTCTTTTAACTGTGTGTGTGCATGGGAGTTAGGTTGGGGGTATAACTGTGACCATGCTTTTAAATCTGTGGGGGAGGGAAGGGAAGGTGGTTTTATGTGGGGTCATTTTAATCTGTAAAGCACTTTGTGATGCAACTTCTTGTATGAAAAGCGCTTTATATATTTTTTATTTTATTTTATTTTTAAATTTTTTTACGTGTCCTGTTTGGCAGTGTAGAGCTCAGAATTGGTGTCTGAGTACCAAGTAGAAGCCCAACAGATTTACTTTCACAAGCGGAGCAGTACAGCTTTTGCTATAGTACTCCACTTGATTTATGTGTGAAAAATCTTTATTATGAATTGTTGGGGTTTTTATTTCCTGATGTTATGGACACGGAGACGGAAAATTAAGGAGAAGAAAGAAGGAAGATGAAGAAGAGAGGTAGGAAACAAAATGTCATGAGAGAGGGTGAGTTGAAAATACAAGAGAGGAAGGGGAACAAAGAAAACACAGGAAAACATTGAAGTCTGCCTCCATACCCACAGGACGGCAGAGAGAGGGGGAAAAACAAAACACGAAAAAGGAACATCGACAAAACCAACCAAACATTGTGAACTTAAGAATTACACAAACACATCACACAAAAATAGATATAAAAATACAACAACAATGTCACAGAAAAACTCATGGTACCGATTAATCAAGCTCTAGTAATGATAACCTCAGCCCAAGAATATATCCTTAAACACCAGAGACCCCACATCTATGTGTGTGTGTTAGCATGCTGGTGCATATAAGGTTTCTCCATAAGAGTGTTCAATAGTTGGTGTGAGAAGACATCAATCCGTCCCCCAGGAATCGATGCAGACATGAAGGAGATTGGAGCAAAGACGTCCAAAGGACCGCCAGAGCCGACCACATCCCCCAAGAGAGGAGAAAAGGAGAACCCCAGGGGAACATCCAGCGGCCACTATGCAGGGGCCCGGGGGGCAGCAGTGACGAGCCCACGGGCCCCGCCGGCAACCGGCCCCGCCGGCAACCGGCCCCGCCGGCAACCGGCCCCGCCGGCAACCGGCCCCGCCGGCAACCGGCCCCGCCGGCAACCGGCCGCGCCGGGGCGGGCCGGTCAACGGACCGGGGGAGCCGGGGCCCAGGGGCACCCCACCCCCCAGCAGGGACCCGACAAGGGACCGGCCGACGAGGGGCCCCCGGCACTGCAGGGGCCGCGGCCGGCCGCCGGCCGCCACTCGACGCCTCCGCCCTAGGCCAATCCCCACCGCCAACATCCCAGCGCCCCACCAATAGCCGCAGGGGATGGACAGCATCCCCAGGCCGGGCTCAGTCAGCATCTGGACTCCAAGTTGTACCAGCTCCCGGGTCCTGAATCCGCGCAACGCAGGGCGCCGAGACCAGGCTTCAAACGAGGGCCAGGGCCGGTCCAACCCGCCAATGAACCGGCCACGCACGGTGCGCACATAACAGGTGATCAAACGAGCAGAGACGCCGGATCCGCATCCCGCCGAGCCACCGAGCAGGCACCACCCAACAATCCCAAACCTGGCACCTCTAAAAGAGGTGCCCCAACCAACCAAAGGAGGATATCGGCCCAGCACATCGGCCGACCGACACACCGGCCGCCCCAGGCCCGGCCAGGCACGCACCAGGTCCAAACCGGATTGACCACCGGCGCACCGGCAGGCAGGGGCCCCCGTCACCGGCGGGGAGTGACGGAGGGGAAATAGGCCCCCAATTAAGTGTAAGGCCTGAGGTGCGCCAGGTGAGGGGGCAGACCAAGATCCAACCTGACAGGTAGACAAAGATATACAGACACAGTCATACGTTCCCTCCCTCTTAAACACATACATTCTCACTGACTCACCAAGACACCCAAAAAAATGACGCTGTACCCTCACTCACACACCCCATGCACACTTTATGCTCCCAGGTCCAGGTACTGATTCCCCAGTAGAGCCACCAGCCCCCGGACCCGGGAGGTGGACCCCCTACCTTCTAGGATGGAGACAAGCAGACCGCCAAGGGCCCCACAGTGGCAAAGCAGCCCGACAGCCCAGGACCCCGACCAGACCGCCTGTCCTCCTCCGGACCCCAACCCCTGATGGCCCGTAGCGAACAGGGGTGGGAAAAGACCCCTAGCCTCCATCCTCCCGCTCGAGTATGGTGTTGATGCATGTTGTTATAATGTGCATTTAAAACAGAGGGGTGGGATGTGGGGGAGGCAGCCACACATCCCCCAACCCCCACCCCGAGCCCTCAGTGTCTATATGTGGTTTAACAGTGGGCACCGGCACCAGAGGTGAAGCTGATTGTACCGCTCCCCCTCTGGATGCCGAAAAGTGTGCCCACCCCAAAGTCCCTACATATGTGTCGTGTGAAAATGTTATAAGTGGGAGTGTCTAAGTTGTATATTAAAATTGGGACCAAGGACACCACGGGACAGCCCAGTGATGTGCCCATGCCCCAAGACCCTATATGAGTGGTAAAGTGATGGAGCGGGTGGACAGAGGTGTCCAGGGAAGGACTGAGAGACAAAATGTCTTCCCAGGGAGCCAGCTCCCCCACTGACCCCAATAGGCACCGCTGTTCACCGGGATCCACCAGGGGAGGGAGGCCATGGCACGTCCGACCCGGGGCCCACGGCCACAGCACCACAAAGCCCCACGGACCCCAAGGCAGTCCCCCCAGCCCCATCCCAGAAGGGGAACTAAACCCACCCTGACATTCGCTCTACTCTCAAAACACAAAAGACACTAGACACCCAGGTTGAGTTCCCAAAATTACTACGGCCCATCCAAAGATTAAATCCTGGCGCCGCGCCTGGCTCACGGGCAAAAGAGGCCAAAGTTCAGAGTGGCAATTGGTTTGTTTGGGGTTCACAACTCCTCCTCTTCCTGTTGAAACTAGTGCAATGTGTTATTTACCACTCCTACCAGTGTTGAGGTCTGTGTTTTGGTCCAGTGGTTACTGGACTGTGTTTCAACACCAGCATTAACTTAGAACAGTAGGTCAATGTATGGGACTTCACTCAATCTAAATATAGTTCTCACATTTGTGGTGGACTTTATAGTTATGTGGAACTGCAAAGGTAGACATAACTAATTCCAAACTCTATGCACTGCACGTCATTAAGAAAAAATCCAAAAAAACAACAGAGGCAGTCTGCAGTCTTTTTAATGAAACTAAAGAACTCACCTGTCCCTCCGCCTCTGGCATTTCATGGGGATGTTGGTACATAAGTTCACCGTGGAAGCCATGCCAGGAAGAAACAGCTGTTGAACGGACATACACAGTGGTTAAACCAAAAATGTCTGATATTCATGTTTTATTTCTATTATACACACAGTAAGACATAAAGAACAATATCTGCTACACCAGTTCCTCGAAAAGGATAAGTAACTTGTGTCAATAACATTCGTCTTAACAAAATCAGTTGAAAAGAGATTTGGTGTTACAACCCTATGAGCTAAATCCGCGAAGCTTTTGTTCCCCGAAACCAAAAACATCAGCTCGACCCTCAAATGCTACTCTGTTTTAAATGTTTCCCTGCTCCAACACACCTGGCTCAAATTAATTAGTACTACACGTTGTTTGGGAGAAGTAAGTATTTTGAATCTGGTGTCTTTGGAGCAGGGGAACTCACCCTCTCTCTTGACTTTTTGTTTCCTACCTCTCTTCTTCCAACTTCTTTCTTTCTTCCCCTTTATTTTCCGTCTCCATGTCTATAACATCAGAAAATAAAATCCACAGCAATTCATAATAAAGATTTTTCACACATATATATCAAGTGGAGTACTATAGCAAAAGCTGTAGTGCTCCGCTTGTGAAAGCAAATCTGTAGGGCTTCTACTTGGTACTCAGACACCACTTCTGAGTTCCACACTGCCAAACGGGACTCGTAAAAAAAATTAAAAATTACATTGTTTGATTTTTAAAGAATTTGTTTGTATTTTATTACTGCACATAAGTATTTAAACACCTGACAAAATCTGTGTTAATATTTGGTACAGAAGCCTTTGTTTGCAAATTACAGAGTTCTTCACCAGGTTTGCACACACTGCAACAGTGATTTTGGCCCACTCCTCCACAGAGATCTTCTCTAGATCTGTCAGGTCCTGAGGCTGTCACTGACCAACACGGAGTTTCAGCTCTCTCCAAAAGATTTTCTATTGGATTCAGGAGACTGGCTAGGCCACTCCAGAACCTTGATATCCTTCTCATGTAGCCACTCCTAGGATATCCTCGCCGTGTGCTTCAGATCATTGTCATGTTGGAAGACCCAGCAATGACCATCTTCAATGCTCTGACTGAGGGAAGGAGGTTGTTGCTCAAAATCTCTACATCCTCTCCTTAATACAGTGCAGTCGTCCTTTCCCCTTTGCAGAAAAGCACCCCAAAGCATGATGTTTCCACCCCCATGCTTCACAGTAGGGATGGTCTTCTTGGGATGCAACTCATCCTTCTTCGAGTGAAGTTTAGACCAAAAAGTTGTATTTTGGTCTTATCTGACTACATGACTTTCTCCCATGCCTCGTCTGGATCATCCAGATGGTCATTGGCAAACTTCAGGTGGGCCTGGACATGTGATGACTTGAGCAAGGGAACCTTCTGTGCAATGCATGATTTTAAACCATGACGGAGTAGTGTTCTACCAACAGTAACCTTTGAAACTGTGGTCCCAGCTCTCTTCATGTCATTGACCAGCTCCTCCCGTGTTGTTCTGGGCTTACCTTTCTCATCACCAGTGATACCCCACGAGGTGAGATCTTGGTGATGAGATCACGGACAGTCCAAGGGAGACTGACAGTCATCTTTAGCCTCTTCAATTTTCAAAACATTGCTCCAACAGTTGATCTATTTTCACCAAGCTGCTTGGCAATTACCCCGTAGGCCTTTCCTCAATGTATTAATATTGGAGACATGGTTTTTATTGCCCCCAAAAAACCTTTTAGTATCTATAAAGCTTACTTAGTTAGAGTGTGAGCAGTGCACAGACTCCTGACCTCCTCTTGCCATGATTGGATAGAAATTCGAGAAACATGATTGGTTGGCCAAAATCAGCCTCTAATTGTTTTTTCCAGGCAAGGCAAATATGGTTTAAAAAATTGTACCTTGTGTGCGTTTTGAAACCTGTAACTTGAAACTTGTGTTTTGAAATTGTGTGCAAGTTACAAAGCCTAAGTTACAAGTTAGAGTATAGTAAGTTACAAATACAAAACGTTAGTTTCAAGTACAAAACGTCCCCCCGCCCAGACGGTGATCTGGATCACTACAAAAATCTTATCACTTGTTCAAGCCCCCCTGCAGACATTTCCTATAGAACTAATCAAAATCTACCTACAACTTTTTGAGTTATGTTGCTAACTGACAGACAGACAGACTAACAAACAAAAAACTCTGGCGAAAACATAACCTCCTTGGCAGACGAGAACAGTAAAAGAACAATAAAACATAATATTTATGCCATTCGACTTATTATCCAATTAATCACAGGGAGCTCTAAACAGATGGGTTTTGAGCTTTAATTTAAATTACCTTTTTGTTTCAGCAGCTTTGCTGAATTTGTTCAAGATAAGAGGAGCGTATAAACTGAAAGCTTCTTCTCCACGTTTGGTTCTGATTGTAGGGATGTTGAATTAGAGGGAATTAGAAGACCTGAATGACCTGGGAGGTTTGCTGTTAAATTATAATGCTTATTGAGGTTTGTCATTTCATTGCATGACCAGATCCTTTTTTCGATCCTCCTTTGGTTTATGTCCAGGACATAGATAAAAGATGTGACATGTCCTTTTTTTCTTTTAGGGTCCTGCTCATGATGGGGTTGTTGTTCTGCTGTGGTGCTGGCTTCTTCATCCGCAGAAGGATGTATTCTTCTGCACTGAGAGATGAGTCCACCTTTAATGTCTCCTTCACCAGGCACTCTGTCACCACACCAGGTAAGGAAGAGGGCTTCCCAAAATTGAACTACTTTTAGAATGTACTGATTGAATTAGCATTAGGAAGTGTGGGGACCTCTACAAAAGCAAGAGTTTAAACACTTTGCTGCTGTGGAGCATTGAGGTGTATGTTGCCAGCAGAGAGAAAAGGCATCACTGATAACCTTGCAGAAACAACTGTAACTGTTAAGCTGAATAAGCTTTTAAGGCCTTCCCAAATATTGTTTTCCCATCATTCTTCAGTGGGTAAATTAGTCAAAGAGGTATTCCCAGGAGTGCATGCTCTGAGGACACCACGCTCTGACTGTGCAATTCCCACAAAAATTAAAATAAAACAAGAGCTTAATCTTAGAATGTCCAAATAGAATTGCAGGGCATTTTGTTATTTAAGTTTTACTAATTTACAGCAGAGGTTAAAGGTCTCACTCACTGAGAAACCGTGTAATACTTCTTCATGATTTGCAAGACACTTGCAAATCATGAATATGATATGATTAAGACTCATAATCTTGTCGTTTCACCCCACTCACTCCTGTGGCAAATTTCAAACCTCAAACTTAGGAGCGTGAGAGCATTTTTTTCCACATAAAAAGGCATTATTCAAACTAAAGACCACAGCAAATATATTGAAAAAAACATGTGAATGAGATCTTTAAGGTTGGAGTTCCACAGCTGTTTGAATTTATTTAATATATCTATTATATATATATATATATATTTATATTTATATATATATATATATATATATATATATATATTTATATATATATATATTTATTTTTATTTAATTTATATTTATTTATGTATTTGTTTATTTATTTGCTTAGACATTTATTTAAAGATGATGATGAGATGCATCATCTCTTTTTCATAGGGGTCCTCTTTTACAGGTTAGCAGCAGAAGGCAGCCGTAAACACACATCATTATAGAAGAGAAAAATCAAAATTAGTAAATAGCAAAAATACAATATAATTGTAAATAAACACACACACACTCTCACTCAGACCAGCTCACATAGTTCACCAGAATAACAGTAACTAGTAAAGCTGTTGTCATTGAGCAGAATCCAGCAGCTTCGATCATGCAGAATCCAGCAGTTTTTCATAAAAATCTGCTGGATTCACACTTTTTAGCAGACGGGAGCGGTATACACAGACCATTATAGAATAGAAAAAACAAAATAAGTAAATAGCAAAAATAAATATTGTAAACAAACACACCCGCACTCAGAACAGCTAACATAGTTAAGCAGAATAACAGTAACCAGTAAAGCTGATGTCACTCTGTTTCCATCTCCAATTATCAGAATTTTCACTATATATTCATGATTTTGCTATTTACAGTAAAAATTGTCTGGTATATTTGTAAAATAAATGTAACCCTTAAACTAGAAAAGCACTCTGAGAGAGTGCAGACCTTCACCAAGGCAGCTCATTAGCCCTTCCACCAAGCCCCAATGTTGTGATCTAATTCTAAGTTTTTTAGATTCCTTCACCATGAAAACACATTTAGCTGCTGGATTCACATTGATATCATTATTAGATGAGTAGTTATTCACGAAAATCACTTTTTCGGTGAAAGCGGTTTTCCAATCATCCCCAAATTTCCTGAAATTTTAATCAAAATCCACCTACAATTTTTTGAGTTATGCATATAACAGACAGACAAACAAACTTTGGCGGAAGTAATTAGCAGAATGGTCTCTAATATTTTTATGTAAAATTCCATGAAACGACAGACCTACTCTCTAAGATTAAAAGATAACCTTTGATTCTAAAGTTTAGACAGTGTCTTGTTTACAGCCGAAATCAAAGGAATTAAAGGTTAACCTAACAAAAACAAATCATGCAAATTTCATAAAAATGAGTAGGACTTGAATGGGGTTTATTGAACATAAGATCTCTCTCTTCAAAGACTTGATTAGTTAATGACTTGATTTGTGATTATCAGATTGATTTATTTTGTCTCACAGAAACCTGGAGCAAGAGGATTGTTTCCGTAATTGAGTCAACTGTGTCCACTTTATTTATATTTTCACATTTTTCGAAGTACTGGGCAAGGAGGAGGACTAGCAACCATTTTTCATTCAGATGTATTAGTTAATCCCAGACTAATTAATAGCTACAATTCTTTTGAACATCTAACCCTTAGTTTTCCTCAACCACATTGCAAAGCACTAAAATCACTTTTGTTTGTGGTTTTGTATTGTTCACAAGGCCCTTACTCTCAATAGTTAGATCAGATCTCAGATTTTTTTTATCTGATTTAGTGTTAAATACTGATAAAGTCAATGCTATCTCAGCATTGACCTTATCAGCATTTCTAAATAAATTTGTGCTGGTAGATAAGTTCTTTAAAAAAATACAAACATGAATACTGTGAGTTTTTTCAATAAATTGGCTTTACTTAAAAAATACATTCCTGTCATCATAGTTTCGACCAGCTAATGACATACGGTATTGAGTATGAAGAAATAACAGTACTTCCACATAACCCAGCCCTCCCCTCTCATCACGGGTGTGCCCCAGGGCTCTGTCCTGGGACCCCTTTCTTTTTATCATCTATATCTTGCCTCTTGGTAATAAGGTCCGTAAATTCAATATCCATTTCCACTGCTTTGCAGATGACACCCAGCTTTATCTGTCCAGTAAACCCAACTCCACCCTTCCACCTTCATCGCTTACCAATTGCCTAACTGAAGTTAAATCCTGGTTCTCCTCAAACTTTCTTGAATTAAATGAAAACAAGGTTGAAATTCTCCTCGTCAGTACAAAAACTATACTATCCAAAGTGGATAATTTTTCACTTATTTTTATCTTCGCAATATAAATCGGCTTTGACACTACATCCATTCTTGTTCACAATCTTGTTACCTCCCGTCTAGACTACTGTAATTCTCTTCTCTTTGGTCTCCCTCAAAAATCCCTCCATAAACTGCAACTGGTCCAGAATTCTGCACGCATTATAACTAGTACCCCCCTTTCAGCACATTACCCCTGTCCTTCATCAATTTCACTGGCTCCCAGTCAAATTCAGAATTATCTTCAAACTTCTTCTGTATACGTTTAAGGCCATTCATAATCTGGCCCCATCTGTCAGATCTTCTTTCCATCGTTTCCTCCGCTCATTCCCTCAGGTCCTCCTCTTCCATTCATCTCACTCTGCCCCCGTTCCGCCTCCCCACTATGGGGAGTAGAGCTTTCAGCTGCTCTGCTCCAAAACCTTGGAACTACCTACTAACCTGACTTACGAAATATTGACTCCCTTCCCCTCTTTAAAACTAGACTCAAAACTCACCTGTTAAGGATGTTTTATTGTTTCTCTATTATCTGTCTACTACTTGTTTTATTGTAATGTGTCCTTGGGAGTCCTGAAAGGCGCATATAAATAAAATGTAATATTATTATTATAACCCAGTCCTTTCTGACTATTTTTGATAACCTTTTAATTTATTTTAACTGAGTACCCCAAACCTGAAAAAAAAAAATCAATATACTGTAGTAGATTTTTATCAGGTGATGCTGTATTGTTGTAAACAATCTGTGCCATTTTTTATTTCCTCTGTATCTCAGAAAAACACAGCAGAGGGAAACAATCTAATCTCTAGCCCTTCACAAGTTGGTGTGCCTTGGTTCATAGTTTACTTCCTCATTGCGTCTGGCATTAGACAATTTAGCCTCCTTAAAAAAGAAGGTGATTAGCAAGGTTGGCTTCCTGGTTTAATTCAGACCTGTGTACTTTAAAAGAGAATGCTAGAAAATTGGAGAGAAAATTACAGAGCTCTACACACATAATAATCATAACTAGAAAAAGTTGCATTTCCTGCGAAAATGCAGTGTGAATGCTTGCTGAAGTGTAATGCACAGAATCAGCAGAAAAAAGAAAAGTAGTCTACCAAACCTACCACATAGAAAAACTCACAATTAGCTAAAATGCCAGTGTTACCTAAAATCAGCTAAATTCTAAATATTACCCAAAACGCTAGTAGTAGCATGTTGGGAAAGACAACTATGTTGGAAGAAGGCTTATCAGCCTAATTCCAAATATTACCCAAAACGCTAGTAGTATCATGTTGGGAAACACAACTATGTTGGTTAAAAGAAGACTTATTATATTCAGTAAATTGACAACAAGCTATAACACCAATATTATTGAAAATTAGCTAACATGCTGATGTTAGCTAAAATGCTAGTGGTAGCATGTTGCCAAACACAAACATATTGGTTAACAATAATTCAATTCATTCAGTATGATAAAAATATGCAAAGGAAGTGTTAGCTAAAATTAGCTGAATTAGCTTAAATTTTGATACAAACTGACTAGTGACCCAACTCCACCCTTCCACCTTCATCGCTTATCAATTGCCTAACTGAAGTTAAATCCTGGTTCTCCTCAAACTTTCTTGAATTAAATGAAAACAAGGTTGAAATTCTCCTCGTTAGTACAAAAACAGTATGTTGGCAACCATGAATACATTGTTTAACAATACCTTAACTCATTCAGTTTGTTCAAATCAACCCAAAAACCAAATAATAGCTAATGTTAGCTAAAATGCTAATGTTAGCTAAAATGCCACAGAAAGCATTTTGGCAAACACTAACATGTTCGTTACCATGAACTTAATCCTTTCAGTATGTTAAAATCTTCCTAAAATACTAATATTAGCGAACATTAGCTAAAATTCTTATTTTATCCTAAATGCTAGAGATAGCATGTTGGTAAACACCAACATGTTGGTTAACAGTAACTCAATCCATCCATTATGTTATTTTAGCAGAAGTCAAAATAAGCTAAAATGTTATTGTTAGCTTAAATGAGCTACATTAATTAATAAAAAAGCTATTGGTAGCATGTTGGCAAACATGGACATATTGGTTAACAATAATTCAAACCATTCAGTATGTTACAATCAACCCAAAAACCAAATGATAGCTAAAATGAGCTAAAATGCTAATGTTAGCTAAAACTCTAATGTTAGCTTAAATGCCACAGATAGCATGTTGGCAAACACTAACATGTTGGTTAACTGTATCTCAATCCATTCTGTATGTTAACTTTAGCTATTAAGTCAAAATTAGCTAAAATGCTAATGTTAGCTTAAATGCTAGTGTTAGCTTAATGGATAACAATAGCAAGTTAGCTAACAATATCTTACTCCATTTATGATGCCTACAATCCCCTAAACATACAAGTCTGTGTAATTGCCCTTAAAAAATAATCACTGTTTTCCGGGTGTTGGAACAGTGAAATGGCCGCTGTTGCCTGCCTAGTACCTATGAGATTGATCATCATATTTTACAGAGTAATCAAAAGTATTGGTGAATTGGTGTCTGAGTACCAAGTAGAAGCCCAACAGATTTACTTTCACAAGCGGAGCAGTACAGCTTTTGCTATAGTACTCCACTTGATTTATGTGTGAAAAATCTTTATTATGAATTGTTGGGGTTTTTATTTCCTGATGTTATGGACACAGAGACGGAAAATTAAGGAGAAGAAAGAAGGAAGATGAAGAGAGGTAGGAAACAAAAAGTCAAGAGAGAGGGTGAGTTGAAAATACAAGAGAGGAAGGGGAACAAAGAAAACACAGGAAGACATTGAAGTCTGCCTCCATACCCACAGGACGGCAGAGAGAGGGGGAAAAACAAAACAAAACACGAAAAAGGAACATCGACAAAACAAAACAAACATTGTGAACTAAGAATTACACAACCACATCACACAAAAATAGATATAAAAATACAACAACAATGTCACAGAAAAACTCATGGTACCGATTCATCAAGCTCTAGTAATGATAACCTCAGCCCAAGTATATATCCTTAAACACCAGAGACCCCACATCTATGTGTGTGTGTTAGCATGCTGGTACATATAAGGTCTCTCCATAAGAGTGTTCGATGGTTGGTGTGAGCAGGCATCAATCCGTCTCCCAGGAATCGATGCAGACATGAAGGAGATCGGAGCAAGGACGTCCAAAGGATCCCCAGAGCCCCCGGCGGGGCCGACCACATCCCCCAAGAGTGGAGCAAAGGAGAACCCCAGGGGAACGTCCAGCGGCTACCGGGAGAGCCGGGGCCCAGGGGCACCCCACCCCCCAGCAGGGACCCGACAAGGGACCGGCCGCCACGCGCCGCCACCACCCTAGGCCAATCCCCACCGCCAACATCCCAGCGCTCCACCCCTGCCCTACGTTGGGGCACCCCACCGATAGCCACAGGGGACGGACAGCTTTATCTGTCCAGTAAACCCAACTCCACCCTTCCACCTTCATCGCTTATCAATTGCCTAACTGAAGTTAAATCCTGGTTCTCCTCAAACTTTCTTGAATTAAATGAAAACAAGGTTGAAATTCTCCTCGTTAGTACAAAAACTATACTATCCAAAGTGGATCAGTTTTCACTAAAAATCTACAACTCTCTTTTGCACCCTTCTTCTACTTGGTACTCAGACACCAATTTTGAGCTCCACACTGCCAAACAGGACACGTAAAACAAAAAAAAAACAAAAAAAAGTACTGGTGAACTGATTTGTATTAAATCTACAAGTTGTTTGAGTTATCTTACAATAACCCTGAAACAACAGTTTTACAGTGGAGGCCATAATGTATAGTAATTCTCCTTTCTACCACAAGAGGGAGCTCCACCTAAAGCCATGAAAAGGCCTGCCATTTTTCGACCAATCACACGCAGGCTGTGACTGGGGGAGACAGTCTAAGTGCAGCACCTCACTTATGTCTCCTGATTTCTCAGCCGTTATAACAGGTACCGCAGCTTCTGAACTACTCTTAATAACTTAAGAACCGTAAGGCGTATCGACGTCACCAAGGTATCGTTTTTATCGGAACAGATAGGGGAACGCTCTCAAACCACTCAATTTGTTGAAAATATAATATTACAGCCGTAAAATGACGTCGAATATGTTGATAAAATTAATGGAAACATTAATCTTACCTTCCTTGGTCCCGTACTACATCCTCTTACTTGGAAAATATAAGGCCTATCGAAATTATTCTTTCACTCTGAGTATCAGCAGGCTTTGATGAAGAATCATGGCTCGTTTCATGTGTGTACCTCAATCTGTCTAGGAGCAGTGATTTTGTAAAAATGAGCATGATTTTGGCATTTTTGAATCGGAGCCGTTTTAGCGAAGAGCAGATTTGTTACACTCGAACAAACAAAACTCATGGAGAAACGGTAACAGGTATCAAAGAAATTGTTGAATCATGAGCGTCAGGAAGGTCTGAAGTTATATTGGCACAAGGCTCATGTTTCTACGTCGCATCATGTATGAGATATGACTTTACTAATATGAGTCAGAATCCAGCTCTCCTCTTCTGAATTTTTGCACAGTCCCAATGCATTCCAATGGTCCCTCCTGGGTGCGGGCACTTTGCTTCGGGTCGATTTGCCAAAAAACTGTAACTGTCACATACATTTTTAAATGTTAAAATAGCACAAAGTATGCAGAAGTTGATGAAGTTCAAAAAAATGTACGGAAGCAACTATAAGACGGAAGAATAAAGAATAAAGATCAACAGGATCTCAAGAGTGTGAATGCCTACATCATTCGCAATAATAAAGAGAAACAGGATCTCAAGAGTGTGAATGCTGTAGGCATTCACACTAATAAACCTGGACAAATAGTATCTGTATAAAAAAATAACATCATGGGCTTCCTTCCAAGCATTCCCTTTCATTATTGCCCTCATTTGAGATGTGATTTACTATCTTTAGTAAATGGATATGTACCATAGCATTTTAAGGTAGCTGTAATTAAACCTTTACTTGAGAAACCTTTTCTCGATCAAGATGACTTAATAAATTATAGACCTATAGCTAAATCCTCCTTTATTGAATATAGAAAAAGCCTCACACTGCGAGGCTAGCACCTCACTTAACTAGGACTGATTAAGTATAGTAAAGAGAATTGGGCTAAGCATATTACCCTGGAGTGTGAAGAATATTATATTCATCATTTACATGAACAAACTAGAATCTTTTGAACAAATAACATTTAAACCAGCACAGTGGTGTTCCCTTGAACCCTACAACATGTGTGTTGTAGTGATTATGCCTTTCTAAGAGGGTGTGCGTCCTTACACCATATTTTCAGCACTTTCTGCTGAAATAAAGTTGTGAACTTTTGTCAGCTTGTCTTACCCTTCCAACTCTCATCACCATTGCTGTCTTTAAAACATGAAACCAAGTAGAAGACATCCTACATGGATGGATTTTTTTCTGTCAATCAGCCAAGCAGAATAATAAACAGAGGGCTTCAATAATAAACCAAATATAACAGTATATTCTGCAGGCAAATAAGGTGGCCCATAGGACAAACATTTTATCAGTTTTTCTCCTATTGAGCTGGATGGTTTAACCATTTCTCTACTCAAAAGGATCTGATATTTATTCAGATTGTGGTGCCAGTAAAACCTACAAAACTTCATAGACCTTACCATTTCTCAACTCAAAGTCCCAATCATTCTTTTGCCGTTTTTTTCATGCAAGTAATTTTTAAATGCAGCCTATTGTATTATATTTAACCTTAACATAAACCAAGGCGTTTTGTTTGTGTAAAAAAGAATTCTAATTAGAACATTTAAAATCTTTTCGCAGCACAAATTATTTAGTGTGTATCTAGAATGTCTTTGGGGATTCGGGTGTCATAACGATCCTATCTGTGTAAGGATTCAGTGGGTTCAATGTGCTGGGTTTGTGGGTGTGTTTTCCTTACCTTTCTGCAGGGTGTGACTGGCAGGAGCTGCACTAGGTGTACCTCATCAATCTCATCAGCACTGCAGCTTAAAGAGGAGCGGCTTCCTGAGGCTGACACCAGATGGTTAGCCTGTTACCACTCTAGGTCGTAACAGCCTGATACTTTGACTGTACAAGTCTAAGATTACCTTTTCTCTGAGAAGCTGTTCCTTGTGTTCTGCTTATGTTCTTACTCTGGATGTTTCTTTTCTCACCCTCGACTCCTCACGCTGCCCTCTGTGCTCAGTTCACTTCCTGGACTCATTCTGGTCAGCCTCCAGGCCCCTCCTCCCTGTATCGCTCAAACACTCACCTTTCATCCACTACAGCTGATTTCCTGCCTGTACACCCTCCAACACAACTCCTGCAATAAAGAAAACACTGGATCAAGTACCATGCCAGCCAGCCTCAAAAATTGCTGTCCAACTTACCTCCTACGAGAACCTCACCATATCACCTGATTCTCCTAACCTCTGAAAAACATTTTTTTAAATAATTCTTCGTCAACCCAAACTTAATCACTCACTGTTCTCTTCAGTCCAGGATTCTCTGCTGACGACATCCCCATCCAGTTTTTCAAGTCATATCTTCAATAAACCTTTTAAAACTGTCTCTGGTTGTTGCCTATTCAGTGTCTAAGACATGTAAATGGTATATGGTTCTATCTTTAGTTGATATAAACAAATAATAGTGCAAAAGAAGTTTTAAAAGGAAGTTCACTCCTAAAAAGTGAAAACTAATGTATTAAATACAAAGATAATACTACTCACAGGACTTTTGGGTAAAATTTCAAGATGAACCTAAAATACTCTAACCTTTATAAGGTTACTAATGTGACTTTCTCTAAACCTTTGAAAAAACATGTCCACCTGTTCAGTGTCTCAGTGCTTTTGCACTCCATTCTTCAAACTGCAGGGTTCAGTGCTTAGCCCAGTTCTCTTTATTAAACTAAATCGGTCCAATTAAGTAGGATGGTTTTTTTCAAAGAGCTTAATGATCTTAAGCTTAATTCAGGATCAATGAATCAACCAGTACATTTCCTGCTTCATTCAGAATTGGTGGGTAAACAGTCCCCACTATGCAGTTCAAATTTTGACATAATACCAAGACGACACCAAACAACTTATCAACAGTAACTCACTCTTGCAAGGCTTCAAACAGGATGTTCTCAGACGAAAGTGGCCACTGAGCCTCTCAAAAAAGCCTTTGGCCAATACCTAACCGATGTTAGGTATTGGAAAACTTATTGTCTGACAATAAGTTATCAAAATGTTGACTTGTGAACAGAAGGAGACATTATCAAGCTGGTAATTGATGCTCAAGGGCATGTGACACGTTATTAGACATTGACGTTTTTTTGTTGTTGCATACAGAAACCAACAGTGGTGCCTTTGCTGGTTTTTGTTTCAATACATTGAGATAAAGGAATCACCTAAATGCCCTACTTTTATGATATATCATTATAGCAGGATTGTGTTTTTTACATTTCCCATACATTTCTAAATACTAACATTTTGTGTACATGATCTACGTTCCTACCCTCATCTATGGTCACGAACTCTGGGTGGTGACCGAAAGAACGAGATCACGGATACAAGCGGCTGAAATGAGTTTCCTCCGTAGGGTGTCTGGGCTCTCCCTTAGAGATAGGGTGAGAAGCTCAGTCATCCGGAGTGGAGCCGTTGCTCTTCCACATCGAGAGGAGTCAGTTGAGGTGGCTCGGGCATCTGGTCAGGGTGCCTCCTGGACACGTGTTTCAGGCACGTCCCACCGGGAGGAGGCCCAGGGGAAGGCCCAGGACACGCTGGAGGGACTATGTTTCTCGGCTGGCCTGGGAGCGCCTTGGGATTCCTCCCGAGGAGCTGGAACAAGTGGCCGGGGAGAGGGAAGTCTGGGTGTCCTTGCTTAAGTTGCTGCCCCCGCGACCCGACCCCGGATAAGCGGAAGAAAATGGATGGATGGATTTACAGCAAATTTGCTACAGTTTTTATTGGTGTTTTTAATGCAATACTGTCACTAATTTTGGATAACAATATGTACCTTACAACCATATTAGTATCCAGTGACTAGAGCTGATTTCTACTTACTTCTTCTCTGAAACACCTCCTGCCACAAAAACAAGTCTTATGCAGACTCATGGGTTCATACAAAAAACAACAATACAAGGCTGAGAGATGGAGACACACGTTCACTGTTCTTGAACTTTTTTCCCAATTTATGAACCTATTTTTTAGAATTATTAATCAAAGCAGCCCATAGCTGTAAAGTGAAGGGAAAATAGCTTTCTTCTTTTTTCACAAATAAAAATCTCAAAAATCTTGTATTTTTTTGATACCCCGCAAAAAAAAAAAAATCCATTGCTAACTATTGCCTTAAAAAGTCTGTTAATTAGTGGACAGTCTACTTTGGCAGTATTACTCTTGACTTCCTTTTTAATGCTTGAATCTTTTTTATATGAATACATATTGAACTTCACCATCATCAGTCTTGTTTTCAGTGACTGGGTCACCAAATTTCTGCTCTGACTTTTTATACTCTTCAACATTGGATGTCCAAATGTTGTCACCATTATGAGCTACATGCCTGAACACGTTTTTTAAATAGAAAGTAGTAGTAGGTAGTTATAGGTCCTATGTAAGAGAGTCATTGAATTAAACAAGACTGACTTTCTGCCTATTAGAAGCAATGTTGGCCTTTTGTAAGTCCTCAGACACTGAGACATTAAAACAACCACTCCTTGGGCTTAATGTGTTGTAAATTCTTAGCTGCCTCATTCATGAATTCCTCTTTTGAATCAATTTAAAGCTGAGGTGCCTTTCTGTTCCAGCTACTGATCACTCATTCTTTTAAACTAAACTATTCCATGTGTGTTTGCAGTTTCCCAGCAGCCAGGCAGTACGCTGGACTTCGGGGTGAATGGGATGGCTGGAGGTGACCCTGGAATTACAATGACCCAGCCTTCATATCTTGCACAGCCTAGTTCCACCTACATGATGATGTGGTCCTATCCGCCACCTCCGTCGTACTGCAATCACCCACCGCCACCTTATGAGCAAATAATCCAAAATGACAACAAGAAGTAGTGTCTTCAAAGAGCTAAGGAAGTTAATTGATAACGCAGCCCTGGGGTTTTGCGGTGTTTTGGAACACAGGGACTGCTGGTTGCAACTTAAACATGAAAAGATAAGTGCAGATAAAGCTGAGAAAAAAGGAGCAGTCTGTTGTTTATAAGTGTTGATAACTGACTGTGTGAAGAGTTAATGACATATTAGTGTAATTGAAAATAGGCACATTAAACATACTCACACTTTCATTCCCCTCTTGTTCACATTAATACACAGCCTCATGTTGAGTCGTCGTCTCACAGTGGCTGGGAAATTGCAACAGAGAAAGCCATAGACTGTTACTGTGGATTTACCACTGAGAAACATTTTTAAAAACATTTATGCGTGGCACAGGCTTTCCAGGCAGCATGGGCTTCTTCATTAACAAATTCTGTGATTATATGATGCCAGTAGTAGGTGGCTGGTTTTCCTCTGCCTCTAAGGTTTAGTTTCAACTGAAGCCATTTAGTTGAAACTAGCTGAATGGTACCATCTGTACCATTCAGTTCTCCATTTGACTATCTGTTCAGAAAAATGGTTAGAGGGGCTTGGCCGGCTAAGGGCTAGAGGTAAGTGGACCTTTTGTAAACATTATAATGATAACAACACTTAAACACTTAGCATAAAGAATATGGTTGGTGAAAAGTGCCATAATGAAAGAAAAAAATACAAATGTAAAATTAATAATGCATGTATCAAATAAATAAAGCTATCAGTGGCTTCTTTTTTTTACATTAATGGAATCTCTATCATTGAAAATAATTTATTTTAATGCATGATTGTTGATTGATTTCTTTTATATTATGATCCTGTGGTGAATCAGATGGTTTTGAAATAAAGTTTGCAGTCTTACTGTTAAACTTCAGACATCATGATAATTTTTTACACTTCTGTTTAATTATTAATACAGTTCAATAATTACCAAATAAATGGATTTGGTTGCATGAATAAATGTTTGTGAGACTGAAGAATTTTGTGTCAAAACAGGTGGTCAGCAGCACAGGAGCACCACAGGGGTGCTCCAGTACTCTTACCATTTCTTTTCACTCTGTACACCTCAGACTTCCAGATACCTGTCATCTGCAGAAATACTCAGATGACCTGCAATTGTCGTGTATCAGAGATGGACAAGAAGCTAAATACAGAGAGCCAGTGGACAGCTTTTTGGCAAAGTGTGGAAAGAATGATCTTACCTTGAATGTGAACAAAACAAAGGAGATGATTGTATACAGGTCCTTCTCAAAAGATTAGCATATTGTGATAATGTTCATTATTTTCCATAATGTAATGATAAAAATTAAACTTTCATATATTTTAGATTCATTGGACACCAAATGAAATATTTCAGGTCTTTTATTGTTTTTAAACTGATGATTTTGGCATACAGCTCATGAAAACCCAAAATTCCTATCTGAAAAAATTAGCATATTTCATCCGACCAATAAAAGAAAAGTGTTTTTAATATAAAAAAAGTCAACCTTCAAATAATTATGTTCAGTTATGCACTCAATACTTGGTCGGATATCCCTTTGCAGAAATGACTGCTTCAATGCTGCGTGGCATGGAGGCAATCAGCCTGTGGCACTGCTGAGGTGTTATGGAGGCCCAGGATGCTTCGATAGCGGCCTTAAGCTCATCCAGAGTGTTGGGTCTTGCATCTCTCAACTTCCTCTTCACAATATCCCACAGATTCTCTTTGGGGTTCAGGTCAGGAGAGTTGGCAGGCCAATTGAGCACAGTAATACAATGGTCAGTAAACCATTTACCAGTGGTTTTGGCACTGTGAGCAGGTGCCAGGTCGTGCTGAAAAATGAAATCTTCATCTCCATAAAGCTTTTCAGCAGATGGAAGCATGAAGTGCTCCAAAATCTCCTGATAGCTAGCTGCATTGACCCTGCCATTGATAAAACACAGTGGACCAACACCAGCAGCTGACATGGCACCCCAGACCATCACTGACTGTGGGTACTTGACACTGGACTTCAGGCATTTTGGCATTTCCTTCTCCCCAGTCTTCCTCCAGACTCTGGCACCTTGATTTCCGAATGACATGCAAGTACTTTGGACCACTGAGCAACAGTCCAGTGCTGCTTCTCTGTAGCCCAGGTCAGGCGCTTCTGCCGCTGTTTCTGGTTCAAAAGTGGCTTGACCTGGGGAATGCGGCAACTGTAGCCCATTTCCTGCACACGCCTGTGCACCGTGGCTCTGGATGTTTCTACTCCAGACTCAGTCCACTGCTTCCGCAGGTCCCCCAAGGTCTGGAATCGGTCCTTCTTCACAATCTTTCTCAGGGTCCGGTCACCTCTTCTCGTTGTGCAGCGTTTTCTGCCACACTTTTTCCTTCCCACAGACTTCCCACTGAGGTGCCTTGATACAGCACTCTGGGAACAGCCTATTCATTCAGAATTTTCTTTCTGTGTCTTACCCTCTTGCTTGAGGGTGTCAATGATGGCCTTCTGGGCAGCAGTCAGGTTGGCAGTCTTACCCATGATTGCGGTTTTGAGTAATGAACCAGGCTGGGAGTTTTTAAAAGCCTCAGGAGTCTTTTGCAGGTGTTTAGAGTTAATTAGTTGATTCAGATGATTAGGTTAATAGCTCGTTTAGAGAACCTTTTCATGATATGCACATTTTTTGAGATAGGAATTTTGGGTTTTCATGAGCTGTATGCCAAACTCATCAGTTTTAAAACAATAAAAGACCAGAAATATTTCAGTTGGTGTGCAATGAATCTAAAATATATGAAAGTTTAATTTTTATCATTACATTATGGAAAAGAATGAACTTTATCACAATATGCTAACCTGTAGTTCAGAAGAAAGAGTCAAACATGGTTTCCATCATGGGAGAAGAAGTGGAGGTGGTTAAGGAGTATAAATACCTCGGGGTTCACCTGGACAACATAATGGAGTGGATACTGAACAGTGAAGGGACAGAGCAGACTGTACTTCTTGAGGAAACGTAGGTCTTTCAAGGTTGTGCAGTAAGGTGCTGAAAATCCTCTACAAGATTGTTGTAGAGAGTGTAATCTGTTCAGCCATCATCTGTTGGGGTAGCATAATCAGAGTCAGGGACTTAAAAAGGCTAAACAACTTAATAAAGTAGGCTGGTGCTGTTCTTGGCACTACTGTGGAACCACTGGAGATGATGATGCAAAGAAGGATTATTCATAAAATCAAAAGAATTATGGACAACTCTGAGACTATCCTACAACAACAGAGTGTCTTCAGTCAGAGGCTTCTTCAGTTTCGCTGCAACACAGACTGCTACAGGAAATCCTTCCTTCCCACAGCCATCATGATCTACAACAACTCTTAAAGAATTAAATAGTATGAGCTACAACAACACTTAATTTCAGTCTGGAAACAAAGTATTTTTGAACTGAATTGATACCTGCTATTCATTTACCTCCTTTTTCCAATATATTTGAACAGCTTTGTTAAAATGTGAAAAAAGACGGACAGTAGAGTTGTTTGCATACAGCAAGTTAGAACCTTTTCCTATTTGAAAGGAAAGTGCACTTAGTTAAATGTGTAAAGTTGAGTTTAACTTCTAAATCTCATGACGCATTGTCTTCTTAGATAGTTTAGATTTTGAAACATTTGTCTCTACCAGTTATTTCTATGCCAGGAAAGCAACCAATTTAATCTCTACAAATTCTTAATGAATCTGAAGAGTGGTCAAAAATCCAGCTAAAATTATGGCAGAATCTCGCTGATGTTAACTAAAGGCAGTTGGTTCTTTGTAACTTTCTAAGGGGCGTTTACAGTAAAATTAGTAAAATTATACTGTTTCTAAACGTATTCTCCAAAACAAGTTAGCATAAATTAAAATGCTGATTTACTGATCCAGGTTTCGAACATCTCTGAGAAACTGAGACAAATGTCCGTTCAATTCAATTCAATTCAGTTTATTTATATAGCGCCAATTCACAACAGATGTCATCTCAAGCAACTTAACAAGAAGTCATTTCAATACATTTATACAAACATTCCAATCAGTTAAAAAGTTTCCTATTTAAGGAATCCCAGCAGATTGCGTCAGTCATTGGCGTGAGGTTGGGCCCCATTGATGCAGACTTTCCAACCACAGCAATCCTTCAGCAATCCCTCATACTGAGCAAGCATATAGCGACAGTGGAGAGGAAAAACTCCCCTTTAACAGGAAGAAACCTCCAACAGAACCAGGCTCAGCAGGAGCGGCCATCTGCCACGACCGTCTGGGGGTTTGAGAAGACAGAGCAGAAACACAGAAGGAACAGAAGATCTGATATAAGAGCACTTTCTATGTTACAGAAAGTAAAAAGTTGATAACAGGACACAGTGGATGTTCAGTTACTGGGAGGATCATCCCGGTCGATGCCCCCCGTCCAACAGGGCATTGCAGCCAAGCAGGATACCAGACCAGGTATATCTTCTATGGAGAGAAAAACACTGAGAGAAAACAAGGTTAACAGTCGAAATAACAGAATGTACTATAATACAACTGGAGGGTCGTAGGAGAAAAGGAAGTAGCAGAGTGAAGAAAATTGGTACGTCTGTCCTCCAGCAGTCTAAGCCTATAGCAGCATAACTACAGAGATCGCTCAGGATGACCTAAGCCACTCTAACTATAACCTTTATCAAAAAGGAAAGTTTTAAGCCTGGCCTTAAAAGTAAACAGAGTGTCTGCCTCACGGACTAAAACTGGGAGCTGGTTCCACAGGAGAGGAGCCTGATGACTAAAAGATCTGCCTCCCATTCTACTTTTAGAAATCCTAGGAACTACAAGTAAACCTGCAGTCTGAGAGCGAAGGGCTCTGTTAGGAACATATGGAACAATTAGATCTCTGATGTATGATGGAGCTTGATTATTAAGGGTTTTGTATGTAAGAAGAAGGATCTTAAATTCTATTCTGGATTTAACAGGGAGCCAATGAAGGGAAGCTAAAACAGTTCAATTCTTCAAGGAGCTGAGGTCATATAGGGGGCAAAACAGTATCTCGCAGCTGATTGTGCAAGTTGTCCCACTTAAAAAGATGAGATAGGTCTGTAAAAAAGTGAAAGTATAAGATGTTGAAAAATCGCTTATTTTTCATTATCATTGAATTAAATTAGAAAAACACTGACATTTTTAGGGGGCTGACCAGCAGAAACAGTATGCTGCAGCCATGCAGCGCAAAAGTTACAGCATATTTTTTACCCTTTAGTTGTGAAAGGAGCATTTATGTTGTTGTGTATCATGTTAGCAGCAACATCCTCTTTTACCCAGAAATGTCCACTTTTTCAGTGCTGTCCAGCGGAGCTCATGTTTACTAGATAAGCATGAAACAGGAAGGAAATTCCCTTCATTCCATCCCAGTCGCAACTAATGTGTAGCGGAGAGTGCTGTACTCATGACTGGCAGATTTGTTTCTTTGTATGACAGGTGACATAACATCCAATTGGTCAAAATAATGCAAAAACTATGAAAACACTGTAAAAAGTTAGAGTTCTGTATTAAATTAACAGTGGTGGAAAAACTGGACTGTACACTTTAAGTGTCTTTGGAAGAATGCTGCTTTTTATTTTTCTATTACTTTAAATAGAAAAACACTTATTTTCTCAGAATATTATTTTCAAGTTTTGTGTAATTTTTGTCCTTTATGACTTAAAAAGTGAGGTATTTACAGGTTTCTTTTCTATAAAGAAGATTAATTATTTCTATTTAGATTTTTTTTTTCTCAGTTATTTTTATTTGGGATCATAGAGCATATAACATTCAAGTACAATACGTTTTAACCCACTTTTTTCCTTAGATTAACAAAGAACAAATAAAATAAAACAAGTAATTAGCAACAATACAAACAGAAGAAAAAAAAGAAAAAAACACCATGTTTCACATACAAGTGTCATCACCACCATTGAGGCATTGAAGTTCCATTTTCAAAACGATCCAAACAATCATAGGTACATCGTAAGCAATTATATGGTCATGCAAGGTTAGTTTTATAAAGAACCGGCCCCCAGATGTCCAGAAATCCATCAGTGTTATCATGTATGTGAGTCTCTCCAGAGGGAGTATCCTCAAGACCTCTGTGTACCAGTCCTCAATTGTAGGACAGTCACTGGAGATCCAAAATTTAAAAATAGTCTTTCTTGCCACATAAAGAAGAATTTCCGTCAGTTTAGCGTTATCCACTTTAGCAGCAAGAACACAATGAAACGGTGAGAGTTCTAAATTATATCCCAATAGCGTGCTCACTTCATTTTTAACATCATTCCAATATTGTTTAATTTTAACACACTTCCAAAACATATGTGCATATGTCCCCATTTCAATGTTGCATTTACAGCAGTATGGTGAACTCAGGCCCAGTCTGCCTCTTAACAAAGGTGTAAAGTGGAGTCTGTGTAATATTTTAAATTGTGTTTCTCGGTCAGAGTTACTTCTCAAAATCTTGAGTGTGTTTTTTATCAGCAAAGTCCATTTCTCTTCATTTATTTCTATCCCTAAATCAGTTTGCCATTGCCTTTTAAGATGATCTGTTGTAAATGTAATATTTGATGAAAATATTTTATATATATGAGAAATAAATCTCTTTGGTTTATTATCTGTAAGAATGTGCTCCAAGAATGTCAGATTTGGGGGTTGTACTGATTTTGGGATATAATGTCTAATTTGTAGGTAACGGAAGAAGTGAGACGAATGTAAGGAGTACCTGTTCTTTAAAGCCTCAAATGACTCCAGTGACTTTCCTTTATACAGTTTGACAAGCCGGTCCAAGCCTCTCTCATACCAAAGTTTAAACACAGGGTCTTGACATGATGGAATAAAGTCCGGATTTTGATATGTTGGGGCCAATAACAAAAAATGATCTTTCAGTTTAAAGAACGACAACATCTTGTGCCATGTGTTAATGGTGTTTGACACAATGAAGTTGTTCTGCAATTCTATTTTAGTCTTTTTATAGGACATAAAGGGGCAGTATTTTAACGATACACGACCACAACTACTAGATTCTATGTCAATCCATGTATTTGAAGCATCAGGATTCACCCATTCACATATATACCGCAACTGTGCAGTAAAGGCGAATATGTGGAACAGCTAAACCTACCTGATCTTTATTTCTCTGTAATTTGCTCATTTTCATTCTTACTTTTTTCCCCTGCCAGATAAACTGAGTAAATAGTTTTTCCAGCTTTGAAAACCAAAAATTTGAAATCGAGTTTGGTAACATTTGTAAGGGGTACATGAGTCTAGGGAGTATGTTCATATTGAGTATGCTTATACGTCCCAACCAGGATACTGGTAATGTTTTCCACCTATCTAAGTCCTCTCCTACACGCGCCAGCACTGGATCTAAGTTCAATTTAAACAGTTTTTTTAGACAGGGGCACACTTTTATACCAAGATAAGTTATTTCTTTGGGTGCCCACCGAAAGGAAATCCCATGGGTGGATCCGAGCCTATCAGGGCGCCTATCGGCATTGCTTCTGTTTTGAATAAGTTTACTTTAAATCCAGATATGTGTCCAAATTGTTTTAAATATTCAAGTAGTTTGGGAATGCTGCCATCTATTTCAGTCAGATACAGCAACACATCGTCTGCGTATAATGATACTTTGTGCTCTGCATCCTCCATATAAAACCCACTTATCTCGGGGGAAGATCTGACCAGCTCTGCGAAGGGTTCAATGGCTATCGCGAACAAGAGAGGACTCCGAGGGCATCCCTGTCGCGTTCCACGCTCCAGAGGAAAGATATTTGAGCAATAAGAGTTGGTAATCACAGCTGCCCTAGGGGATGCATACAATAGTTTTACCCAATCTTTAAAATTTTCACCCAGTTGAAATCTATCCATCACATGAAATAAATATGTCCATTCAACTCTATCAAAAGCTTTTAATGAGTCCAGAGACACTATCAAGCCCTTGATGTTTTTATTGTTAGCACATTTTACAATGTTTAGGAGTCTGCGTATGTTATGAAACGAGTTCCTCCCTTTTATAAACCCTGTTTGATCACGTTTGATTAATATTCTTATGAAAGATTCTAGTCTTAGACTTAGAATTTTTGCCAGTATTTTCGCATCGACATTAATTAGAGAGATTGGTCTATAGGAAGCAGGGTCCTCAGGATCCTTATACTTTTTTAAGATAAGACAGATATTTGCATGTGTCATTGTTTCTGGTAAATGTTGAGTTGTGGTAAAACTATAGTTAAGTGTTCTTAATAAATGGGGAACAATCTTTTCTTTAAATCCTTTAAACCATTCTGCACGGAGCCCATCAGGGCTGGGGGCTTTTCCATTGTTCAGCAAGGACAGTGCTTTCAAAATTTCCTTTTCATCAATGGGTCTGCCAAGGATCTCCTGTTGTTCCACTGTTAATCTGGGTAATTTAATCTTTGAGAAGTACTTTTCAAGATCTTCCTTGGTACTATTATTTTCAGACTTATTTAGAGATTGATAAAAGGAGGCAAAAACAGAGCTAATGTGTTTTTTATTACAATGTCTTATCCCTTTAGCATCTCTAATTGACCCTATGGTGTTGTTACTTTCCCTGTGGCTAAGCAACCGAGCCAAATATTTACTGGGTTTGTTGCCATATTCATATAACCGTTGTTTTTGATAAAACAATGATCTGGAGGCTTTTTCATTAAGAACTGAATTGAGAGCTGCTCTTACTGATTGCACATTAATAAGATTAGCTCTTGTAGCATTAGATTTGTGAGCTGTTTCTGCTGCCTTTAAATCATTTTCCAGTTGGGTCTGTTTCCTAAAAAACTTTTTCTTCTTGTGGGACATATATGAAAGCGTGAACCCCCGAATATAGGCCTTGGTAGCTTCCCACGAAAACTCAGGGTTTGTGTCCTCATTGTCATTTTTATCTAAATACAAATCAAGCTCCTTTTCCATCTTTTTCTGAAATTCCTTATCGTTTAGAATATAGGATGGAAACCGCCATTTTTTTGCTTTAGTTGTTCTATCACATATATTCAAATCTAAATAGACCGGAGCATTGGTCACTTAAATATATAGATCCTATATTACACATGTTTACTTGTCCTAATGACTCTGGTGGTAAGAAAAAGTAGTCGATTCGGGAGTAAGAATTGTGCGGGTTAGAATAAAAAGTAAAATCTTTTACCGAGGGGTGCATGGTTCGCCAAACATCCATCATATTAATATCTTCCAACATTCTAGCAAGGGAAACCCCAGAATTATGCTGACTAATGCAGGATGTTGGTGATCTATCCAATACCTTATCCAATGCGCAATTAAAATCCCCCCCCCCCCCCCCCCCAACAGTGTAGAACTGCATTTAAACTCTGCAAGTTCAGAGCCAATTGTAGTCCAAAATGACGATAGCGATGGAGTGGGTGCATAGATATTCATCAGAGTTAGTGGAGTACCATGAATGGTACCGTGCAGCAAGACATACCTACCCTCAGGATCTTTTTTACAAGTCCCTAGTACAAATGGAATAGAGTTGTGTATAAGAATAGCTACCCCTCTACTATTGGATGAAAATGATAAGTAGTGAACTTGACCCACCCAGTCCCTTTTTAGCTTGACATGCTCTTTATCCACCAGATGCGTTTCCTGTAAGAATGCAATGTGTACTTTCTCTTTTTTTAAAGTGCTTAATATTTTCTTGCGCTTTATAGGGTGGTGGATGCCCTTTACATTAAATGTACAAAATTTAACAGCATTCATAGCAAATATATAATTAATGTATCATATGTTTGGACCAGGATGTGGCATATATGAGACGACATTTCCCTTGGTGATGGTAATACAACATAAGAACGAGAAGAAACAAAAGAAAAAAAAGAAAAAATAGGGGAAAAAACAAACAAGCTTGAGAACACTGAACCATTAACACAAAAAAGTAAACATCTCTGCTGTAACCAAGCCCCCCTGATGAGGCTCATGTGACCCATTGGTTCTGCAACACTTACCAACTAAGGTTGTCTTTAACCAAACTAGGATGAGACAGGGCTTCCCCAAACAGTTCTGATGCCTTTTGTATTATTATTTTTTGTGTGTGTGTGTTTCTAAACATAATGTTAGACGCAATGATAACTGCTGACTATTATTACAACTCTAAATATGATTCGTAAACCTTTTATAACAATGGCGTAGGGCTGCATTTGTCAAACCAAAAAGACAGAATTATTAACCATATACATTTGCCCGTATTGTGAAAGAAATAAAACTTTACCTTCGCTGCATTGAAAAATGTATAGTACTGTCCATTAAGTGTCTCTGCTCACGGCGTCTGCGTACCTCTGCGCCTCTGCTGGGGTTTTGAAAAGATGGACCTCGTCCTTGGTGGTGACGCGTACCACCGCTGGGTAAATCATCCTGTAGGGAATCCCAAGTGCGCGGAAAGTCTTCTTCATCCCCGCGCTTCTCCAGCGCTAGTGAGAACTCTTCAAAGAAGTGAATACGGCTCCCAGCAACAACTATTTCTCCCATGTTCCGAGCCCTCTGCATGATCAGCTGTTTGTCCGCGAAGTTATGGAGGCGCAGATAAACCACTCTCGGTCTAGCGACACCAGTACGAGGCTGAGCTGGGGTGCGGTGGCATCTGTCCACTTTGATCCGATCGTTCTTCACCTTAATGTTCAGAACTTAAGGTAGCCATGTCTCAAAGAAATCTTTAAGGTTGATCCCTTCAGTTTTCTCTTTTAAATTGATGATTTTGACATTATTACGGCGCGATCTGTTCTCCTGATCCTCCAGCCGACTCATGGCTTCTTCCAGGCGGGTCTCAGCGTTCTCCAGTCTTGCTAATAGCTCGGCGTTGCCATCTTCCGTGTCGGAGATTCTTTGTTCAGCATTATCCATTCTTTTCTCCAAATTTGTTATTTGCTCACATACTGTATTGACAGATTGAACAATCTTGTCCAGTTTCGTATCCATACGGGCGCTGAGCTTATCATAGAGACTATCACTTATCTTAGCAGCTAAACTTTCCAGCTTATCGTCGCTATCAGCATCAGCCATCTTCTTCTTGTTCGGGGCTCGGTCTCCACAGCCGGCTGAGATTTTTGGGATTTCTGGCGCAAAACTCGAGATGTTTCCGGCTTCTTCTTTGCCCAGATGTCTGACAGAGACATTACCCTCGTTCGTTCACGTGTTTAGTCGCAGTTAGCTGTCTTTATATTTCACAAAATGTCATCAATTTGGGGAGCCCCGTTCAGGTGTTCCTATCCGCTTCGCATCACGTGACCTCCTCTATTTAGATTTTAAGTAATTTCTGTAATGTTTGACTTAAAAGTCAAACACTGATCGGAAGTTTTCTTTTAATTATTCTTTCCAACCACATAGAGCAGGAACACATTAAAAATGTATGTCTTCTTTAAGTGCATAGAGCATGGGGTGTCCCGTAGCAGAGTGATTAAGACATATTCAGAGGCCTCAGTCCTCAACGCAGTTTTACAGGGGTTCAAGTCCAGCCCACATCCACTTGCCAAATGTTTAATCCCCCACTTCTCTCCCATTTCTACACACTATCACAAAATGATGGCCACAAAACCCTTTAAAGGCATACTCTGCAACTTTCAAGATATTTGCTCCTCTTCAGGCTTGCCGCACAACATCACTGTCGTAAAATCAATTCTCTCTGTCGCTCATAAGAGCGATAAGCCGTATGACTCTGCCGTAAAGCAGAACTCACTCGGTACTTCCGGCAGCGGGCCACCGTTCAAAAGTTCTATAGTGCAGAAAAAAGCCAAGGACCCCTGTAAGGTGGTGATAACTCTAAAAATGAACATAATAAATAATAAAATTCAACCATAACTTTTGAAAAAAAATATTAAGGTGTAAAAGTTGCGGAGTATGCCTTAAAAAAAGTCACTTCATCTGGATGGGATTAAATTGGCCCCCAGTAATAACGTAAAGAACCTCGGCGTTATTTTTGACCGAGACTTGACATTTAAATCCCATATTAAACAGGTTTCTAGGATTTCTTTCTTTCACCTCCGGAATATTGCTAAAATTAGAAACATCCTGTCCAGGAGTGATGCTGAGAAACTAGTCCATGCATTTGTTACCTCAAGGCGGGACTACTGTAATTTTTTACTATCAGGGAGTCAACAAAATGCCATTAAAAGCCTTCAGTTGATCCAAAATGCGGCAGCAAGAGTTCTGATGAATATTAAAAAGATCACATTTCTCCTGTTTTAGCTTCCCTTCATTGGCTCCCTGTTAAATCCAGAATAGAATTTAAGATCCTTCTTCTTACATACAAAGCCCTTAATAATCAAGCTCCATCATACATCAGAGATCTAATTGTTCCATATGTTCCTAACAGAGCACTTCGCTCTCAGACTGCAGGTTTACTTGTAGTTCCTAGGATTTCTAAAAGTAGAATGGGAGGCAGATCTTTTAGTCATCAGGCTCCTCTCCTGTGGAACCAGCTCCCAGTTTTAGTCCGTGAGGCAGACACTCTGTTTACTTTTAAGGCCAGGCTTAAAACTTTCCTTTTTGATAAAGCTTATGGTTAGAGTGGCTAAAGTCATCCTGAGCTATCTCTGTAGTTATGCTGCTATAGGCTTAGACTGGAGGACAGACTTAACAATTTTCTTCACTCTGCTACTTCCTTTTCTCCTACGACTCTCCAGTTGTATTACAGTACATTCTGTTACTTCGACTGTTAACTTTGTTTTCTCTCAGTGTTTTACTCTCCATAGAAGATATACCTGGTCTGGTATCCTGCTTGGCTGCAATGCCCTGTTGGACGGGGGCATCGACTGGGATGATCCTCCCAGTAACTGAACATCCACTGTGTCCTGTTATCAACTTTTTACTTTCTGTAACATAGAAAGTTCTCTTATATCAGATCTTCTGTTCCTTCTGTGTTTCTGCTCTGTCTTCTCAAACCCCCAGACGGTCGTGGCAGATGGCCGCTCCTGCTGAGCCTGGTTCTGTTGGAGGTTTCTTCCTGTTAAAGGGGAGTTTTTCCTCTCCACCGTCGCTACATGCTTGCTCAGTATGATGGATTGCTGAAGGATTGCTGTGGTTGGAAAGTCTGCATCAACGGGGCCCAACCTCACGCCAATGACTGACGCAATCTGCTGGGATTCCTTAAATAGGAAAGGTTTTTATTTTTTTTTTATTTTTTTTTATTTATTTATTTATTTTCTCTTTTAGCACACATACCCAAGCAAAACGGCTCTGGTAAAAGAGCTATTCTCTCAGACTATTTATTTGCCTAAAATGTATTTGTGCAGACAAACCTTTCTGCAAAACTGTCCACCTTTTTGTGGTGATGTTGGTATAGTGGACAGCATATCTGCTTACCAAACAGCTGACCAGGGCTTCGACCCCCGGCCATCACACCAGCGACCGCTCCCAAAGGGCAGCGCATACCCCCGCCCCCCTCAGGGTCAACGCAACAACAAATAAGGGACTGCTGCAAGACACACCAGACCCGCAGCACATGCACCCAAGCAAAATGGCTCTAGTAAAAACACTTGTCTCTTCCCCATTTATTTCGCTTTGAATGTCTTTGTGCAGACAAAATTTTCTGCTAAACTGTTCACCTTTTTGTAGCGATGGTGGTATAGTGTTAAGCAAAACTGCCTTCCAAGCAGTTGACCCAGGCTCAATTCCCGCCCATCCCATGAGTAACCATTACCACAAGGCAGCTTTCTGCCCCTTTCAGGGCACATGCAACAACAACCAAGGGAATGCTGCACGACACATCAGACCCGCAGCACACGCACCCAAGCAAAACGGCCCCGGTAAAAGTGCTCCTCTCTTTTTGTGGCGATGTTGGTATAGTGGACAGCACAGCTGCCCACCAAACAGTTGACCAGGGCTTCGATTTCCGGCCATCGCACCAGCGATTGTTCTTAAAGGGCAGTGCATACTTCTGCTCCTTTCAGGGTCAATGCAATAACAAATAAGGGACTGTTGTAAGACATATTAGACCTGCAGCACATGTACCCAAGCAAAATGGCTCTAGTAAAACCACTTGTCTCTTCCCCATATATTTCGCTTTGAATGTCTTTGTGCAGAAAAAATTTTCTGCTAAACTGTTCACCTTTTTTGTGGCGATGGTGGTATAGTGGAAAGCATAGCTGCCTGCCAAACAGCCGACCCGGGTTCGATCCCCGGCCATCGCATGAGCAACCATTATTATAATGCAGCTTTCTGCTTCTTTCAGGGTACATGCAATAACAACTAAGGGAATGTTGTATGACATATTAGACCTGTAGCACACATACCCAAGCAAAACGGCTCTGGTAAAAGTGCTCGTCTCTCAGACTATTTATTTGCCTTAAATGTCTTTGTGCAGACAAACCTTTCTGCAAAACTGTCCACCTTTTTGTGGTGAAGTTGGTATAGTGGACAGGCTAGCTGCTTACCAATTAGTTGACCAGGGTTCGATTTCTGGCCATTGCACCAGTGATTGTTCTTAAAAGGCAGCACATGCTTCTGCTCCTTTCAGGGTCAATGCAATAACAAATAAGGGACTGTTGTATGACATATTAGACTGATTGGAATGTTTGTATAAATGTATTGAAATGACTTCTTGTTAAGTGCCTTTAGATGACATCTGTTGTGAATTGGCGCTATATAAATAAACTGAATTGAATTGAAATTGAATTAAAAAAGTTAACAAAGAATGATTATATGTTTAAGGGTTGGACAAAGTGTCCTCTTTTATGGAAATCAAAATAGGGTCACCCTATATTATATTTAAATTGCCAACACACATTTCCTTTAGCTTTCATTGAAAATACGACCTTGATACAATTATGATGTGTTGTAACTACTAATAATAAAATTTGTTGTCTGGTTTACTGAGCATCAATAATTATAATCAATAATTTAATATTAATATAATTATTGATGACGTTCGAGTTTAACCTGTTTATTAAAGATATAGGGGCACCAATCTCATAAATGAGATAATTTTAATTAAACCAGACTGTCAGTCTCTCTGAAAAGGCGTAGAGTTCGTCCACGGGGTTAAAACAAACTTTACAGCACACACTGAAATGGGACAGGAAACTTCTCGTAACTTAAGAGAATTTATTAATGAAATAGGTCAACCTTACAGATTACATTTCATTCATAATTTCCATCTATTCTAACGCATGCAAAAATATAGAACAAAGTTAACGTCGAGAGAAGGAGGCGTGTGTGTGTATGCGGCTGTGTGTGTGTGTGTGTGTGGGAGACAGCGAGCGAATGAGGGGGGCGTTCAGCTCACCCTTTCAATGCGATAAATAACTCAAGCCTTATCAATTGGCGCGATCGGTTCACAAAGGAAGACCGCGTGGCGATTCAACAAAGGCTAGTTTCATTAGCAATGGTGGCTTGGAAAAAGGAAAGGGGGGCGACGGAGAAAGGAGATCTACTGAGTCCACACGACCTGTCTAAACAGACACGCGCCGACCGCAGTGGAAAATAAACAAACAAGGAAATAATACAATATAATATACTGCTTCTGGTTGCAACCAAAGTCAAATGATAAAACACAAAAAGCATGCACATTCAGGGTCGGTGTACAGCGACAGACGACCAAGAATAACAGTGGTTAACAAGTTGACAGACTTATTTTAACCAACAGAAAACGGATATTAACCGTCAAGACCTCTCCTCTACCCAGACCGAGAGATATAAATCAGTTTAATCCTACTTGGTGGGGCAGCTCTCCACAGTCCACAACGAAGAACGTAGAAAGTGTCCAGTTTAAACGAGCGGTTTGCGCAAAACCGAGGTCAGAAAAAGCGGACGTCCACCTTTAGGCTCTGAGGGACTCAGGCCTGTTTCAATAGAGCTCAGATGGCCAGCTGACTCCCTGGTTACGCCAACGGGGAGTCTGTTTGCTCGGTCGATTCACTTCGAAGTTTAAAAGGGAAGTTCTTCCTGGTCCAGCAGGTTTGAACGAAAAAAGGGAAAATGCTAGCAGTGGATTAAAGTGTCTCCTCGCGGCACCGCTGGGGAACCAAAAGACCAAGATTTCAATATTCGCGCTGCTTTTATCAACTCTGTGATGTCATCACTGGCCACAGACCAATGAGAATGGGTCGAGGGCAGCGCAATGGGTGCTGGGAGATGCAGTTCATTCAGTGGAAGGATGCTGGGAGATCCAGTTTGTTCAGTAAAGGCCATAGCCTCAACAGATGCATATTTTGGACATGTGTTGGTTTAATTTATGGTTTCAAATAAAGATATCAATTGGTTTGGATATTTCAATTAATGGAAACTGGATGGATTTAAGAGTAGAAATTACCCATGGAAGGAATGAAGAAAAAACCCTAAATGGCTTGAAAATATGCAACAAAAATAATAGTTTTATAATCGAATCGTAGCACTCAAATAAAAATCATGAGGCACCTAGGATCGCACACAGAATGGTGCAGAAAATAAGTGTTTAGCAACTGCAAACAAGGAAGAATTCTGGCCCTCACAGACCTGTTGCATCTTTAAGAAGCTCTTCCATCCTCCACTTGTTACCTGTATTGAACTCGTTATCTGTAAAAGTCACGCCTCCAAACCATCAGACTCCAACCTCCCCATGGCCAAGAACAGACAGTGGTCTAAGGACACCAGGCCATCTGGATGATCCAGAGGAGGATTGGGTGATTGTAATAGGGTCAGATTGTTTTGTGATTTCCTGGATTTCTTTTTACCTTCTGTCTCTCACAGTTGAATTGTACGATGACTTGTATGATGAAAATTACAGACCTCCCATCTCTTTAAGTGGGCCAACTTGGACAATCTCGGTGGCAAATACTTTTCTTCCCCACTGTAGCTCATTTTATGGTCATTTGTTTAAATGTTTTATAGTTTCATTTATGATTAAACTACATAGTTTGACTTTAAACAATGTTTTATAGATTATAAAAATATTGACTATAAAACATTGAAACAACGTTTGAAGAACACTTACTGGAAAAAATTGGCTCACATGGATGTAGTCTTTTCCATCTTTGTGCAGAAGATGGGTTGAAGTGCCGATCCTGCATAAACACATTTCTATTTTGTAGTGAATGTTGAGTGTCGGCACTGTGCAGTTGACGCTTATTTATGTTAGAATATGATTGAGTTTGGTGTTAGTCCTTTGGATGGGACATTAACAGCAGAGTAATCTTAGAAAGTGCTTCTGTATTATCTGTATGCAGACCTATGCAAATGCAACAGGACACAACTGAGAACCCATTGTTAACCCGTGTTCTATTTCTCTTTCTCTCTGACATCTCCTAGGAGGCTTCCAATTTAAGAATATTATATGATGGGAAATGCATAAACACAACTTTTGATGAAAGTTGATTGTGAGTCTTGAATTTCCTAATTACCAGAATCTGGTGTTGATTTTTAATTAATTTTGGCATCTCAGCAGCATTGAAAGAAGGGAACAGACCCCTGGAAAAATTTTTTTAACTTGATGCTCAACCTCCTGACACATGGTCAGCGGACTTCTAGAATGTTATGATCATACTCATTACTGTTACATGTCTTTTACAGTTGAGGTTTAGTTTTATTAACTATGCAAAGAAATAAATGTATTTGATTTTCGAAAAAACAGAGTAACTGAAAGTTAACAAAATGGGGAATGCATTAGCTTCTTGTACATAGCTTAAGAAAACCAAGGTCACTTTCTTGAGATAAAGCTTGAATATCTCATTTAGGTTGTTTTTTTTAATCTCAAAACAAATTATGATTTCAATATTGAAGCTGTTTTGTCGTGATGTTTATCTCATTATCTCTTCACATATACAGTTTGTTAAAAGATTAAGATAAAAAGTTTGTTTCACATCTGATTATTAGGAATCTGGGGTGTTTGTCTGTGTTTTTGTCTGTCTGCTTTCTGCACATTTCTCCACTGGTCTGGAGACCTCCACCAGACCTCCTGGCTGAGCTGAGGACCTGTCCACCTAGCCGGGGCTGAGCCACCTCGCTGAACCTACACAGGTGCAGCTCATTGAGACTCATCTCAGGCAAGGAGCTGGCTGTCAGTAGTGATGGGAAAAATGAAGCCAATCGACAAGACTTTCTAACACATTGCATCACTAAATGGTTAACTACTCAATGCCTCACTTAAATGGTTCAAAATACTGTAAACTGCTGTATAATTAAATGTATTACAGGGGATGCCAAAATAGCTTTTGCAGGCTAAGTCAATAAAAAATACACTTTTGTTTTTAAATAAAAATGAGTAAAACCATGCATTTGTTTGATACTTTTATTGGAATTTAAGTTGGTAGCTGGAAGAATGCTGGTATATATACATATACATATATACATATATATATACATATATATATATATATATATATATATATATATATATATACATATACATATATATATATATATATATATATATATATATATATATATATATATATATATATATACATATATATATATATATATATATATATATATATATATATATATACATACATACATATATATATATATATATATATATATATATACATATATATATATACATACATACATATATATATATATATATACATACATACATACATACATATATATATATATATATATATATATATATATATATATATATATATATATATACATACATACATACATACATACATATATATATATATATATATATATATATATATACACACCTGACAGGAGGGATGAGTTAACTATTTTAATCACATCAGACCCAATGACAGGGAAAACTTTCTTAAGGAAAGCTGTGAGTTGTATATCAAGACAGCTAGGGTAAGAGCTTAATTGGTTAATGATGTCTTCAAGGTTTTTTTGGTTTAATTCATAGAATCCGGACATTTTTTCTACATTAGTTCAGGGGCTACTGTCATTGGAGGATTAGTTAGTTTTTCCACTGTTGCAAACAGAGTCCATGCATTATTAAAGTCTGTTAAGGATTTCAGAGAAAAACGATTCCCTAGCATCTTGTAAAGTTAACTGATATTTGTTCAGTCTCTCTTTGTAGATCTCACAGTGAACCTGGAGTTGAGTTTTCAGCCATTTTCTCTTGGCTTGTCGACACTCCCTTTTTTCACTACGTACCAGAGGATCGCTTGTCCCTGGAGACTTCTTTCTACCTGAGACTACTTTCACTTTAGTTGGAGCAATGTTGAAGTTGGAGCGATACTGTATATTGAAGATCTGCTGTTACTATACCAACCCCCCAGACCACTCGGGTCCAGTCTACTCAACATCCCTAGAATCAGAACCAAACTTGGAGAAGCAGCTTTCAGTTTCTATGCTCCTCTAATCTGGAACAAATTTACAGAAAACTGCAAAGCTGCTGAAACACTGAGTTCTTTTAAATCACAAGTAAAAATGTATCTGTTTAGAGTTGCCTTTGATTAATGCTTTGTTGTATCATGTTTTGTGTATTCTTTTTGCTTTACTGCTGTTTTTACATTATATACTTTGTAATGCTTTGATGAATCTGTGTGTGCTTCTTGCTTTATTGCTGTTTTTACTTTAAATGCTTTGTCTGTGTTTTACTGCTATCTTTATTTTATTAAAGCACCTTGAAATACCTTGTTGTTGAAAGTGGGCTATACAAATAAAATTGCCTTGCCTTGCCAATGGAATCAAAAATGTCCGATTTTCAAGAGAAAATTATCGATCCAGTTTATTTACAGAGTTGGAAGATGAGGGGGATGTGGTGGAAGGGTAAATATGTTTAAAGGTTTCAACTGAACTGTCCCCTAGAAAACGCTTTTTTACAGTTATCTCACTGTGGCTAGATATTTTAGCAGAGAGGCTACTTTCAAAGAAAATACATAAATGGTTAGAAGCGCAATATCAATTCCCGGGATGTCAGATATATTTAAACCTTTGCAGATAATTAAGTCCAGAGTATGTCCTTTATTGTGTGTTGGTTGTTTGACATTATGGGTCAGGTCGAAGTTGGGAAGAGTGTCTCCTTATGTTTTTGCTAGTCTATCCTGGGGGTTGTCAGTATGGATGTCTACAATGATTAATTGTCATAATCGATACATATTATGGAAAGAAAATTGCTGAAATCATTAAAGAAGTTAGAGTTGAGTTTTAGGGGTTCATATAAACTTAGAAATAGAGCTTTTAAGGCTAATTTATCTGGTCAAATTTTCTGGTCAAAAGAGTCAAATTTGCCCTTTTTAAAGTACATTGAGTTATGAAACATTGTGGCTATGCCTTCACCTCATCTGTGTTTCCTGCTCTCGCTTAAGAAATTGTAATTTGGAGTAGTAGATTCTATCAATAAAGATGTTTCCTTATTTACATTTAGCCAGGTTTCTGATAAAAAAGGTGTGTATATTATGTTCAGTTATGTTCAGTCATTGATTAGGAGTAAGTTTCCCGATAAAGACCTAATATTTAATAAAGCTAACTTAAGAGGTAATTGGTAGCTGAACCTTCTGACAGGTGATTCATTTGAGATTTGTTTTATCATAAGAGCGTTTGGCTTTAGTTTTGTTGTTTTCTCTTGCTTGTAATGAGATTAGTAATATAATTACAGTCAGATTGCCTTCTATCAGATGTCTGTTATTACCAGCAGGGGCATGTGCAGAATACATCAAGTGTTATTCCCAGAGGCCTGATGTAGTCCATGTTTCAGTTTTAGTTGTGACCCAATTCTAATTTGTGCTATCTGAGAAATCTGTAAACAGAGAGTCATTAGCTGTTGCTGAGTCTGATGACATAGGAATTTGAAGAACACTTTGCTGAGCGATGTACATCTTTGCTTGCTGGTGGAAATGTTTGTTCTCTGTCAGTCTGTGCAGCTGTCTGGGCTGGCGATGTCACTTGGTGTGTGGGGGGAAAATGTTTGTTCCCTGATAGTATCCATGTTGTGCTTCGAGGTCAAATCTTGGGTGCTTTATCAAGTGTTTATTCAGATAACAGAAAATATTTGAGGTGAAGCGTCTCAGTCCAGCTCTGTTAAGATAACGACAATTTATCTTGAACAAGTGCTTTGCACATCCAAATATTTTAAAGTTATTAATAAATGGGATTGATTTTTCAGTAGATTTTCTCTTCAACCATTTATGGAGCTTTCAAAGTCTACTGTACCTTTCATCATTTCCTTCAGGGACTGGTCCGCTGATAAAGATGTTTATGTTAAGTCCATCAAGTCTCTGTAGCAGATCAGAGTAGTCTGTTTTGAGGATTTCTGATTGTTTCTTGGCTACATCAGTTGCACCTGTGTGGATAACAAGCTTTTCCAGTTTAGGGTGTTGTTCTAAAATTGTCTGGATTTTTTCTGATATTTCTCTCACTGTATTCTTGGGGCAGCTGATAACACTAGTGTTCTGACTACAAAAATCTTCGATACAGTTAATTGATCCATCATGTATGATGAGGACTTTTGCTGGGGGGTTCCTGCTTCCTTATGTTTCCGCTTCATGTGGATATATTTCTCCTGGTGACCTTGACTGGTCCCAGGGCCTGCCTCGTCTTTTGGGGAACTGAGGGCTGCGAATCTGTTTCTCAGCGGTGTTTCAGGGGGAGTTATATCTCTTGTTTTGGATTGCAGTTTCTTTTGTTTTTTCTTCCTCAGAGCAAAGAAAGCAGGTGTAGATTCAGTGCACTTTAAAGACGGCCAGTCTTCGTCAAATTGGGAATGGGGTGTTCTACCCATTAAACTCCTTTTGACTGGAGGAGTAGCTTTATTCTGTGGCTTCTGTGCAAGGCTGTTGGACTGAGATAACATCAGGCTGCCAGGTTCTTCATCCCTGCGTGTAGTCCGCTGGCTAAAGATAAGTGTAAATACAGTAAGATTGTTATTCACGCTGGCGGTAATGACACCCGGTTACGCCAATCGGAGGTCACAAAAATTAGTGTTGCTTCGGTGTGTAAGTTTGCCAAAACAATGTCAGACTCTGTAATCTTTTCTGGTCCCCTGCCCGATCGGACCAGTGACGACATGTTTAGCCGCATGCTGTCATTCCATCAATGGTTGGCTAGGTGGTGTCCTGCAAACGATGTGGGCTACATTGATAACTGGCGAACTTTTTTGGGAAAACCTGGTCTGATCCGGAGAGACGGCATCCATCCCACTTTGGATGGAGCAGCTCTTCTTTCTAGGAGTATGGCCGAATTTATTTGTCCTCTTAAACACTGAGAACCCAGGGTCCAGACCAGGAAGCAGAGTAGTAGTTTAACCCACCTATCTGCTGCTTCAGTACTGTTACCCACCCATACCCTATAGAAACAGTGTCTTGTCCACGGCCAAAATTAAATGGATTAAAAGTTAAGCCAACAAAAGCAAATTATGGAAATCACATAAAGATAAATGCGACTTTGACTGAAGAGAAAAATAAATCTATTAAATGTGGTTTATTTACATGTTCTTTATGCATGTTTTCTGTGAATAAACACCTTGAAACTCTATAAGGTTCATGTTGTTTATTAATTAGTCAGTTTTTTGGCAAGTAAAAGAATTCAACCGATTTGGTAGGCTACACTTCTTCACATAAATGACAAAACAAGAGTGTAGGGAATTAGACAGACAAAAACAAGAATAAACAATGAAGTGTGCAGACTAGGTTATGAAGTGACCAAAGTGTTTAACGGTGTTTAATAATTTCCCATAATAATCCCATAATACTCCATCCAGAATACTCCAGTTCCATATTGCCTAGCAACTGTAGATATTCCTTAACTAATCTCCAGTTAAACGAAATAATTAGCCTAAACTAAGTTTTTTTTAATTAATCCTTTTTTAAATATAGCCTACTATCTTCCTTAAAAATATCTGTTTACGTGTGACCAGAGTCTGTGTAATATATTTAATTAAATTAATCATCAAAAATATATTTTTTTATAATTTCATTTTTTAAATGGTGCCGGAAATTTTATTTTTATTAGTCCTGACGTTTTAAACAGAGAAAGCTTGGCTGAGCGAAAAAAAGATTTAACTGTAGGCTATCACTATTTTTGTTGAATAGATTTTTGTACGTTAACTGGGTTCTGGAGGCAGTTTATAACCAGGGGTGAAAGTAAGCCGGTACGGTCCGGTACTGCTTACCGTTAAAAGATTCTGTGGTGCTACGCAGTACCAGGAAGATGGGAGAGCGGCTGCCTGTCTTAAAGTCCTCGTTCAGAACCAGTCAATTTAAAAATTCCTGTTAACTCTTACCGAATTGTTTGTGAATTGTTATTTTGTTTTTTAACCATACAGAACAGTTCAGAAAAGAAACTTCTTATGATCTTATGCCGGTGTCGTGCGAAGGTAGTGCTCCCCAAATTGTATCCCCCTGCGTCGGGAGCGTGCACGTAGAAGGAAGCGCTGTTCCACTTGACTCCGCCACAATCACAACCAACAACACATTGAACTAGTGATGTTTTGTCTTTGAATAAGTGAAAAGCAAGTGTCTTTACTTCATCGTTCTGTTTGTGGGTTACCACAGAAATAAATAGATTTATTTTTCTAACGTGGTGTCGCACGGTCGGCTTAATAAGAAAACGGTCACGTCTGTGTAAACTCCATTCATATAAATATTACACTCAATATAAATTGTTCTTGGAAAGTAAACGACTCTTTCACAATCTCCTATAAAAATACTATTTTCTTTCATTGTTTTACATCGCCCAAAGTTCTGTCTGCTAGAAACAAAAATCCACCTTCCTGAGTTCAACACTGAAAAACGCTGTTTATTTTAGTGTTATAATAAATAACTATAACAAAGTAAAAGAGAATCAGAATCGGGAAGGTTTTATTGCCAAATATGTGAACAGATTCACAACATTAGGAAATTGCTGTGGTTGAAAAGAGAAATAATGTAGAATATCATTTATATTCCCAAACTTTAATAGAAAACGTTTTAGTGATGTAAAAGCCTTCCAACCTGTTTCTGCTGACTATTTTTTGCATGTTCTTACAGTTTTTGATGTTTATCTTTGGTGGGTGAAGAGAAATAATTCAGGCTGGAAGTCCTCCTTGTCAAAATTACAAGGTACAAATTATATCAGGGATTATAATAATGTCCACCAGAATCTGTATCCCCCCGGTAACTTTTTTATACCTTGGCCAAACCTCTTCAAATCCACAGAATTAAATGGTCATAATCCAAGGTAAATATATACCAAACCACTTGAAGATGGGACACTCACAGTCATTTTTAGGGGGGGGATACAATTTATATCAGGCACAATAATTCAGTCCGCCAGAATCTGTATCCCCCTGGTAACTTTTTTATTCCTTGGCCAAACCTTTTCAAATCCACAGAATTAAATGTTCATAACCCAAGGTAGAAATATATTAAACCACTTGAAGATGGGATACTCACAGCCCTTTTTAGGCGGGGGATACAAATTACTTTAGGCACGATAATTCTTTCCGCCAGAATATGTATCCCCCAGGTCTCTTTTTTTAATCCTTGGTTAAACTTCTTCAAATCCACAGAATTAAATGGTCATAATCCAAGGTAAATAGCTACCAAACCATCATTTTATCATTTTACAATATCGTCAGTCGTTTTTAATTCTTGTCAACTAACCCTTAACCCTAGGCCTACAGAAAAATATTGAAATGTTTTTGTTTGGGTTTTGACTATTTGCTATTTTAAAATGCATGAAGTGAGAGAGAGATGAAGGTTTTGGTAATAGTACCGGTAAGAATTTAAAACTACTTTCACCCCTGTTCTGCCAAACTTCGGAGACTGCCGCAAACTTGTCCGTTTCTAATCGCTGAGGGTGCCTTCTCTGTATTTTGTTCACAAGAATAATTCAGAAGTAGAATTGTAAAATTATCAACTCTGTGTTTTGGAGATATAAATTCCTGTTCTTTTTTATTGTATTGAATTGAATGGCTGGACTGGCACTGTAACAAGGGTGTGAGTATGAAAGCTGAAACATAATAAATAGACAGACAGGAAACACAAATCCAATTGCATAGACAAGTTCAGTTGACCAGATTCAAGACAGAGGAAGAGAAGAGGCTGACAACCTCCGAGACTCAAGCACATTCCATTGGCTAGATACATTCACAAATGAAAGGCAGCTAATTGTCAGTGATTCAGTCATTGTTTTCAAACCAAGCGGTCATTTGGCTTATAGGCTGAATAACTAAACTGACCAGTTTCTCTCGTGGAATTAAACTTTTTTTTGTTTTGGACTGTGTGAATCCATTTTGGACTCGTTCATATAGTAAAACATTTCAGGCCCTGTTTTGAAGTTACATAAATATGTGTTCACTTGTGAGATCATTTGTACAACCCAAATCTGGTTACTATAACAATTGAACTGCCATACACAGCACTCGGTTCTGAAACCACATCCTATGAAGATAGGGTTAAAATGCCGTACCTGATGTAAAACTTTACCACGCCAAAATAAACCTTAGATTCTTGTTAATTGTGTTTTAAGATCAGGTATTGGTGAGCCATAGTGAAATAGAACAGAAATTCAACTATGAAAAGCATTATGTGTGACCAGTCTTTCTAAAAAAAACAATGTGATAAAGTACAATGTGCACTTTGTATTTTATTCCAGTCATCAATACTAGAGTGGGCCTGATCAGTCCTTTTTCGCACTGGACTTAGCTCCTGGGTCTTGGTCTTTATGCGTTGTGGGGAGCTGGGGTCGGGCGTTTGCCCGGGTTCGGTCGGACCTGCGGGTGGACTGGCCGGGTAGTGGGCGTGCAGGGCAGGTGGGTGGGGCGCTGGGTTTGGTTGCCTGCCGGGCCATTGAGCAGCAGTGGTCGCTCCACAAGAGAATGGGGCTGGTGGATGTCGGCCTGGTGGATGTCGGTCTGGTGGGGCGGCCGCCCGGTTCATCGGCTTGCTCCTAGTCTGGGCAGGTACGTCGCCGGGGTTTGGGCTGTGGGGACCTCCGATGCGCAGGTGGCGCTGGGGGCCTCCTTTGTTTGCGGGGAGGCTATTGCTAACTAGCGACAGGTGCTCTCCCCCTACGAGGGCACTTGGACGGGGGGAGGGGTGTGCTGGAGGGGGGGCGAACTCAACCTGGGTGTCTAGTGTCTTTTGTGTTCCGATAGTAGTGCGAATGTCAGGGTGGGTTTAGTTCTCCTTCTGGGATGGGGCTGGAGGGACTGCCTTGGGGTCCGTGGGCCCCGGGTTGAACGTGCCATGGCCTCCCTCCCCTGGTGGATCCCGGTGAACAGCGGTGCCTATTGGGGTCAGTGGGGGAGCTGGCTCCCTGGGAAGACACTTTGTCTCCCAGTCCTTCCCTCCCCATCCCCGAACACCTCTGTCCACCCGCTCCATCACTTTACCACTCATATAGGGTGTTGGGGCATGGGCACATCACTGGGGTGCGAGGAGGGGTTTCCCTCCTCGCTATCCCATGGCGTCCTGGGTCGCAATTTTAATATACAACTTAGACACTCCTACTTATAACATTTTCATGCGACACACATGTAGGGACTTTGGGGTGGGCACACTTTTCGGCATCCAGAGGGGGAGCGGTTCAATCAGCTTCACCTCTGGTGCCGGTGCCCACTGTTAAACCACATATAGACACTGAGGGCTCGGGGTTGAGGTTGGGGGGTGTGTGGCTGCCTTCCCCACATCCCACCCCTCTGTTTTAAATGCACATTATAACAACACGCATCAACACCATACTCAAGCGGGAGGACAGAGGCTAGGGGTCTTCTCACACCCCTGTTCACTATGGGCCATCAGGGGTTGGGGTCCGGAGGAGGAACAGGTGGTCTGGTCGGGGTCCTGGGCTGTCGGGCTGCTTCGCCACTGTGGGGCCCTTGGCGGTCTGCTTGTCTACGTCCTAGAAGGTAGGGGGTCCATCTCCCGGGTTCGGGGGCTGGTGGCTCTACTGGGGCATCGGTACCTGGACCTGGGAGCATGAAGTGTGTATGGGGTGTGTGAGTGAGGGTACAGTGTCATTTCTTGGGTGTCTTGGTGAGTTAGTGAGAATGTGTGTGTTTAAGAGGGAGGGAACGTATGACTGTGTCTGTATGTCTTTGTCTGCCTGTCAGGTTGGGTCTTGGGCTGCCCTTTCGCCTGGCGCACCTCAGGCCTTACATTTAATGGGGGGCCTATTTCCCCTCCGTCACTCCCCGCCAGTGACGGATGCCCCTGCCTACTGGTGCGTCGGTGGTCAATCCGGTTTGGACCTGGTGTGTGCCTGGGGGGGGCTATGTGTCAGTCGGCCGATGCGCTGGGCCGATATCTTCCTTTGGTTCATTGGGGCACCTCTTTTAGGGGTGCCAGGTTTGGGATTGTTGGGTGGTGCCTGCTTGGTGGCTCGGCGGGATACGGATCCAGCGTCTCTGCTCGTTCAATCACCTGTTCTGTGCGCACCGTGCGTGGTCGGTTCATTGGCGGGTTGGACCGGCCCTGGCCTTTGTTGGACGCCTGGTCTCAGCACTCTGCGTTGCGTGGGATCGGGACTCGGGAGCTGGTACAACTTGATGTCCAGATGCTGGCTGAGCTCGGCCTGGGGATGCCGTCCGTCCGCTGCGGCTATCGGTGGGGGGCCCTGACGTGGGGCAGGGGTGGGGCGCTGGGATGTTGGGGGTGGGGATTGGCCCGGGGTGGTGGTGGCGCATGGGGGCCGGCCGCGGCCCCTGCGGTGCTGGGGGCCCCTCGTCTGCCGGTCCCTTGTCGGGTCCCTGCTGGGGGGTGGGGCGCCCCTGGGTCCCAGCTCTCCATGGACCGGCCCGCCCTGGCGCGGCTGGTTGCCGGCGGGGCCTGTGAGCTCGTCACTGCTGCCCCCCGGGCCCCTGCATAGTAGCCGCTGGATGTTCTCCTGGGGTTCTCCTTTGCTCCTCTCTTGGAGGATGCGGTCGGCCCCGCCCGGGTCCGCCTGGGGCTCTGGGGGTCCTTTGGACGTCTTGGCTCCGATCTCCTTCATGGCTGCATCGATTCCTGGGAGACGGATTGATGCCTGCTCACACCAGCTATCGAACACTCTTATGGAGAAACCTTATCTGCACCAGCATCCTCACACACACACATAGATGTGTGTGAGCATGCTGGTGCATGTAGATGTGTGTGTGGTGTCTCTGGTGTTTACAGATATATTCTTGGGCTGAGGTTATCATTACTAGAGCTTGATTAATCGGTACCATGAGTTTTTCTGTGACATTGTTGTTGTATTTTCATATCCATTTTTGTGTGATGTGGTTGTTTAGTTCTTAGTACACTATGTTTGTTTTGTGTATGTTCCTTTTTCCTTTTTTGTTTTGTTTTTTCCCGTCTCTCTGCCGTCCTTTGGGTATGGAGGCAGACTTCAATATTTTCCTGTGTTTTCTTTGTTCCCATTCTTCTTGTATTTTCAACTCACCCTCTCTCATGGCTTTTTGTTTCCTACCTCTCTTCTTCATCTTCTTTCTTTCTTCCCCTTAATTTTCCGTCTCCGGGTCCATAACATCAGGAAATAAAACCCCCAGCAATTCATAATAAAGATTTTTCACACATATATCAAGTGGAGTACTAAAGCAAAACCTGCACTGCTCTGCTTGTGAAAGTAAATCTGTTGGGCTTCTACTTGGTACTCGGATACAAATTCTGAGCTCCACACTGCCAAACAGGACAAAAAAAACAACAACAAAAAAAACTAGCCAGATTCATAAACTCGGCAGCAAAATGCAGATACACGCATACAGTGCAAACACATGCACTGCAACTTCCCCACACCAGACGGCTGGATTTCTTCTCATGGTACTGGAGTGAGAGACGATTCCCTGGGCCTCGAGCATCTAGAAAGTTTGAATGAAAATTACAAAGGGCCCTATTCAGGCGCCGCAGCCCACCAAACCGTTTGATGATAGTCCACATCAGTACGGCAAGTTAAACCTCCGCATGCTAATGTGTCACTACAGCCTACAACTAAGAAGTGCTTCAGTGATGTGGGACTACTTGGATATAAATTAATAGGCATAGACTTTGAAAGTGTATGATTCCTTCATCATGGTCAACGGGGTAAAGATCTGGATGGAAGTTTTATTTTCCTCTTTCTTTCTTTCTTTCTTTCTTTGACAGACATACCATATATCTGCGAAAGAAAATCAGTTCAAAGGCAGGCTTGAACCTGAATTAATCCCTATTTGTAAATATTTATAGCAGCCTGGATAGCTAGACAGACAGCTAGTTCATTGTGCTCCCGAGAGAAATTTTTTTTTCACAGTCTGCACATGGAACATGCACAGTTCACTGCACACAGTCACAAACTGTAGAGAGAAGAAGAAAAAAAGAAGAGAATAAAGAAGAGAAAAGAATGTAGAGAAAAAGAGTATAGAGAAAAAAATTATAATTACAAGCACTTTATACGTTTCAAAGGCTTTTATTGACAACTACATGACATTTATGCAAAGAGTCAGTATTTGCAGTGTAGGCCCTTCTTTTTCAGGACCTCTGCAATTTGACTGGGCATGCTCTCAATCAACTTCTGGGCCAAATCCTGACTGATAGCAACCCATTCTTTCATAATCACTTCTTGGAGTTTGTCAGAATTAGTGGGTTTTTGTTTGTCCACCCGTCTCTTGAGGACTGACCACAAGTTCTCAATGGGATTAAGATCTGGAGTCTCATTTATGAACGTTGCGTACGCACAAAACGGGGCCTGAAACTGGTGTATGCCACTTTCAAAGCAAAAGTTGTGATTTATAAAAAACAGACTTGACGGGAAAATGTGCGCACCTGTCTGCCAACTCTGACCCGTGCTTACGGCCATTTTGGAGAGGGGGGGAATCTACGACGCAGTTGGTGAGGTGGTGAACTGCAGCCAGACTGCATATTACTCCTCTCACACATATCATTTCAACTCACACCAAACATTAATTATGGATTCATGTTATTATAAACATCCAAACCAGCAATGATATCTATATTGTAGCTTTGCAGTAAGCTATAGCTCTTATAAAAACATTTTTCAATATTAAAATAAATACATAAAATTTATCTCAAAACCTCAAACTCAGATAAAAGGGGCCGGGACTGTATGCCAATTAATAAATTGAATCCTCTGTACCATATATCATTGATTGGCACGTTCATTGTGCCAAGGAAGAAAGCAATCAGTCTTATTGCTGCCAATAGAAATACCCCAACTACTTTCAAGCGTAATATTTGAGATGGATGCACTGGCGTTGCTAGAAGATTTTGCAAATGGAAGGATTAGGAGAGAACGCGTGTTCAGGGATCATGCGGACCACCTTGTCTATGATGGTGACTGGCTAATGAGCAGATTCAGATTCCCAGACCCACAGACAGCAGAGGATATGCGCTACAACTCCTGTCACACGCGTGCGTGCTCAGTCGTGGAGCGTGCCATAGGCCTGTTAAAATGTAGGCGGTGGTAGGTGGCAGACTATTATTCCACCCTACCAAGGTCTGCAAGATCGTGAGGGCATGTGGAATTCTTCATAACATGGCACTGAGAATTGGAATTCCCCTCCCTCCTGGCCTACCCCCTCAATACCGTACACGCTTGATGTTCCCATGATACTTGCCATCTTCCTGTCCAGTGGTGTCAGCTCGGTTGTACACATACCCCCTCCAGTAGCAGACCCACTCTGGCGGTGGGAGGCAAGGTTTTTTTTGCCTCGACTGTCCGACCACTTTTTTTTTTATTTCGGGTACCGTCCTGTCAGTTGCACTGACAGTCTGCACTGCAGACGCCACATGCTGCCACTCGCAGTTCTCCCTTTTATTTGTGACACCACTGCTGTGTCCACCAAATAAAATGTCTCTTCACCCACTAGCACTTCAATCTCCATCTCCGTAAAGTTTCTCTTCTTGGTTTTTGTTACCATATTTCCCCTCTTCTTCATATGCAACAATATTCATGTCCTGCTTTGCATTGACCTTTTATAGCCGGATTTGGGCGTGTTCAGGGTGGGATATGAGCCAAATTCACGTACGCAAACTTCCAAGAAGACTGTGCTTTATAAAGGGGAAATTGCTTACACCTGTGCGTTGGCATGGTTTTATAAATCAGAAATCTTTTTTTTGTTTTGGTCGTACGTACACTTGGTCGTACGTACACTTTTAGTAGGGATTCTACGCAATGTTTTTAAGAATTGAACCTCTTTCCTTGAAGTTCTTTATAAAGATAAATTGTTGATCTAGGTGCAATTTTAGTAGCCACAATATCCTTGCCTGTGAAGCCATTTTTATGCAACGCAATGAGCCTGCACGTGTTTCTTTGCAGGTCACCATGATTAACAATGGAAGAACAATGATTTCAAGCATCACCCTCCTTTTAACATGTCAAGTCTGCCATTCTAAGGACTATGCAATTAATCTGATCACTGTTCATAACATTCTGGGGTATATGCAAATTGCTATTATAAAAACTTAAGCAGCAACTTTTCCAATTTCCAATATTTATGTAATTCTCAAAACTTTTGGCCACGACTGTAGAGAGATGGGAATACCTTGTTACAAAAATAGCCTGATGTAACAGTAATTTTGCATGGCAATCAATGATTTCGATCAATCTTCTACAAGTCTGTTGTGGAGAGTGTAATCTCTTCAGCCATTATCTGATGGGGTAGCAGCATCAGAGCCAGGGATTAAAAAAGGCTAAACAACCTGATAAAGAAGGTTCTGGTTCGGTTCTTGGGACAACTGTGAAACATTTGCTCAACATAAAATATTTTTAGAGGAGAAATGCTGAAAAAAGGGCCCAATCTAAAACATAATGTAGTTTCAATTATAAGAATTAAAAGTCAATTTGAATCGCCATTTTTTTCCACCTTTTTTTAAAATCAAATTATCGACAACAGGGTTGATGTTATGGTAACATCATGGTCTACACAACACTGATGATTTACTTCCCAAGTCAGTACAGTAAGTAGTAGCCGGTACTATTATTTTGTAGCTTACTTTATTAGTATTATTGTATCAGTGAAGGACAGTCATCATTGCTATTCTATATCTGCATTATTGACAAAGATTTTCCTGAAGATTTTTTTTATTGAGACATAACATTGAGATAATAAATTATTAAAACTAACAGAGTCATGTTTGTCATATATATATATATATATATAAACACTGTTTTACAATAAGATCATACTTCAAACAATATGCAAATGCCAACATTTTTCAAATTTAAAGTCTTGAATACGTTCAACAATAACAGTGAAGGACAGGCCAAATCACCCTCACCTCATTAGGATATAAGTAAGTTTAATTATTTAAACTTCTATTTGATTGATTGACTTTAATTTGATGTTATTTTAAGGAAAGAAGACATGGCAATGTTATATTCTTAAAATACATAATTTATTGTTATCGTAATTTTATGACTGATTACTTAAGAACAACAAAAGGCATCGATTTCATGGAATAACCCAGGTCTCAAATGAAGAAAGATTGTTCAAGCCAGCGTGATTCTTGAACCTCAGCTGTGAATCTGTGGAGAGAAAGAATGGAAATTGGCATCAAGGCACAATGATGAGCACATTAAATCTGAGAACTAAACGTAGTTTCTTAACTCTTATGTCATACGCTTATAACGTTCTTCTCAGAATTAAGAGGAAAGATTCAGATATAACCAGTGTTGGGGAGAATACTTTGTAAATGTATTGAGTTACAGAATACTGAATACCTGCTTTAAAATGTATTTTGTAACGTATTCCCGGTACTTTGCTTAATCCTGGTACTCCCCCTTAAAAACAGCATTTAAGTCTATTAAATGTCACAATATGCCCTTGGTAGCTACTCCCACCGGAAAACAGAGGGCATATTAATGCTAAACATTGTGTACTGATTGGGAAAAAAAGAAATAAAACAATTTAATTATTTTTATTTATTTATCAAAGTGTCAACAGAACATTTCTGTAATAAAGTGACAAAGTGCTTGAACATAGCACAGCATTACTGTCTGTAATATATATATGCATTTTGCTTACCCTTTGTATTTCACAATTTGACAAGAAAAAAAAGGCTATTGCGACTTTCTGTTTGTATATGACGTTCATTTCACTCCAAATGGAGAGCTTTTATCCTTATTGCAGTTTTCTGCATTAAGCTAACGTCATTTCAGAAAAAACGAACAGCGACACTATAACTGTGAGAAATGACCTAATTTACACGATACAGGTACTGACTGTCAAATAATGCATACAGTCTATAAAAACAATGTGGGATACTTTAAGTTGTTTCTTCAGATTAGATGGTTGTTCGGTGGCAAACAAAGATTGCACTGCACTGTTAAGAGTGCTCCCCCCTCTCCTTTTTTAGCGTGAAAAATTGCTCGAATTTCCAGGAAATTAATGCATTTTTTCCTTCACTGCTCGTAGGTTGATTCGGCTGCGGTTGTGGCTCCAACCACTCCAGCTCCTGGTCTGAATCATTGACTGTATATAGATGTGAATCTGAATCCATACCTGCCCTCTGACGTTAACGCTTATGCTTGATAGTGTGAGAATGGGGCGTGGGTTTGACGTCAGAGAGAAGCGACAGTGTTATTGTTTGCAGAGTTGCGGGGGTGTAGTGGAAGAATTGTAATGTTCTGTTCTGTGTAATTCACATACTGATAGTTACTATGTGTCTCTTCTTTATGACATGGTGACCAATCTGATTAGGTGACACTGTATGAATTTAGGTCAGGTCAAACCTGCTGATTCAGACTCTTACAGCCTGGGTTCGCATGGCAACTCTCTGTTACATCTAAGAACATACTGACATACATTGATTATGCTTCTATATCAAATCTTCTACGCCTAATGAGTCAAATGCCTACCGAATGAGAAATGTTTGTTTGTAATGTCATAGGTATATATAATCCTATATAATCCTGGGTCTTGTTTTGGAAGGCAGGTCAGTATCGCATATTCCCTCTGTTGACGCTGTACCTCCTTGTGTTGATCAACCAAGTTCGTATTAAAACCTCAGAGAATCTGAAGGAATCTCTCTCTTCTCTGTTATTAAAGAACTTCGATAACAGGGGGTGTGAAAGAAAATAAATGGAGTGTGTTGCTCAGCTCCAAAGGGTATTATATTCGTAAGTCCTGACCACGAAAGTGTAAAACACACAAGTATTCCAATGGTATTACGAAAGTAACTGTATTCTAAATACCATGTTTAAAAATAGTAACTGTAACTGACTCGTAATTAGTATTCTAAATAAGTACATGTACATGTATTCCGTTACTCCCTAACACTGGATATAACTTTGTCACAGGATGATGCTGGATTTTGCCCCTTGAGCCCCCTGCAGCACATAAATGTTATAAAAAACTACATGCTACTCCATGAGCTAACATTCACAAACTGTGGCAATAGGTCATTTGAAGATGACTGGGGGTCATATTTATCAAATCCTTCTCATCAGCTAGTGTGTCCAAGACAAGAACACATGATGGAGAAAACAATAGTAGGCCTATAATGTTTGTGCTATCATTTTCTTGGATTGTTTAATTTCTTCCTGTAAATGTGTTCTTTGGCAGTTAATTAACAGTTGACTGATGTTAAAAATACTCAAATTAACTCTCCAACAATATATCTAATAAATCAGTCACTTATTAGCCTCACTACTACTAGCCTATACAATTATCAGTTCAGAAATACACCCAAAAATAGCATCCGCGGTAGTAGTGAGCAGTAATAAATCTGCTAGCCCTAATTACTTCCGCCAGTTAACGAGACCTAACATTACACAAAATAAACCTCGCCAAAGTTATACATCAAATAAATAGCAAAGCTAGCATATTCGAGCAACGTTACTCACCTTCAAACGTAAGGTCCTTATTTCGCTCATGATATTTAGGTTTTCCGACGTCTCCTCATTGTTTACATCAGCCGATGTTCTGAGACAAACAGCTTTTTTTTTCTTTATCTTTATTTAAAATTGTAGCAACAACAACATTTCAGTCTTTCCAGCTCACATTCGTTATAATAATAACGTATCCCATGAGAAATATAGTTATAGTGGCATATTATACGTTAAACATTTCTGAATAGATGTTCATTACTGATATACATTTCTTGTTTGTAATTAAATTAAAGACTTAAAATAATAATCCAACTCTATCAAAAATAACTTAACTGATATATATAAAATATAAAGGTTTACTATAGTACATAATTTATTTTATTTGAAGTCAAAACAATTGATAATGTTCTTCCCCTCAATTATGATTTTGTTTTTTGTTTTGTCTTTAATCTATGATTATTAAAAATATTGCAAGAAATACGAGTGCCAACAAACAAAATCTGATAAAGATAAAGCTAAAAAATTTCAAAGATCCAGGGGTTCCCTCAAAGGAAATCATTATTTTCAAAAACTAAAGCACGGTGTCAGCCCACCGCCTGTGTAATCGAATCTACAGACTACAGAGGCTTGCACTTCTGCGCCTCCTGGTGGATAGATTCACGATTGCAGAAATTGAATGACCGCTTGGAGCAGGGGTGTTTCCAATCGTTACGTCAGGACAAGGGGTGTAATGACGTATGTTGCGGCCGAATTTGTTAAGCTGATAGTAACGCGATCATAAGGCGACAATACTGCACTGATACTGCAGGAGTAACAGCTGAAAAACGTGGAAATTTTTCATACCCACATCTGTAGTAACAGTAGATCTTCAACATACTTTGGTGCTAAGCCATTCAGTGATTTGTAAACTAGTAAAAGTATTTTAAAGTCTATTTTCTGAGCAACAGGGAGCCTGTGTAAGGACTTTAGAACTGGGGTGATGTGATCTACTTTCCTGGTTCTAGTGAGGACGCGAGCAGCAGCATTCTGGATCAGCTGCAGCTGTCTGATTGACTTTTTAGGCAGACCTGCGAAGACACTGTTGCAATAATCAATCCAACTGAAGATAAATGCATGGATGAGTTTTTCAAGGTCTGGTTGCGACATCAGTCCTTTAATCCTAGAAATGTTCTTCTGGTGATAGAAACACCATAGCAGATGCATTTCCTCCATGCCATGCTACACTGATGAAGTAATGCATGGAAAAAGAGGTCAAACCAAGTACAGAGTACATATACAACATATTTTGCAGAAGGTCTACATTTCTGTATTCAAAATTCTGTTTTTGTTGATCTTACACAAAAACCTAATTTTATGACATACTGATTTTGGGGCTTTGTTTAGCTCCAAGCTATAATATTCAGAATTCAGAAATAATGGCTAGAAAATGTTTTCTTAATAGTTTATCAATCTGAAATGGAAAAACACTTGTACATGATAATGTATGTTTTTTAACCTTCCTGGAGTTGCTTTCACAGTCCTAGTTGAGAGTTTTGTTGACACAAAAATTGAGTTATATTTGTTCCTTGCAGGAGCCTTAAAGAAAAACCCTATGACAAGCCAAATCACACGTTAATGTTGGGACACACACAGCCATTGGGTAGCGCTAACACACATTCTAGCTCCAACAGGAGAACAAGAGAACCAGGGCTTTTATAAGTGCTCAGGTCACTGGACCACGCTCTCTCCCGCTTGGGCTTTCTGCCAGACAGTGCCAGGAGAGACCTCAGGGAATCCTTCCTTCGATGGCGAGGGGAAAGGACGCGAGTTTCTGGGAGAAACTCACTCCAATGACGACAAAGACTGCTGATCGATCAGGTGAATTGCAAACCACAGGTGAGATAAACCCCAATGTTCTGCCCTGAGCCCTGCAGAAGCTTTCTGAATTACAGATGCTGCTGTGAGGAAGGGACCGCTAACAAGCTACTGCATGCCGCAGAGCCGCATCCAGACTGAAGCCTACGTGGGACGAATGCTGTGCTGGAGAGCTGCAGAAAAAGGTACTGTCAGCTGACCGCTGTTTAGCCAAGCCGGCGGGGAAGACCCGATGTCCCAGCTAAAGGCTACGTGCACCCCAACAGCCACAAGGCCTCCCACTGCTAACCGACCGCAGCTATTGTTAGCCTGCCGGCTAACGTTGTATAGCTTCCCCCATCATCCACGGAGGACTTTAACCGTTCAATAAGGTCTGTCTGGGCAGAGGCGAGATTAGTTTAGGATAAACAAGATTTAAGGGTTGTTTGTTTCACTGTGATTCGTTACCTTGTGTAAGATTTCATTTATTGTTTGGATACAAACAGGCCGGGAGGTTTAAACAGTGATTTTCGAGGTTTCCAATGGAAAGTCGTTTGATATCCTGCAACCAGAGTTACTCAATCCGACAGTTTTCCTTCGTTTGGTGTTTAGTAAATGAACCAGAGCGGCTTTAAGCAGCTCCACGTAGGCTGTAGCTGTAGGCTACATGCTCTAGCAAACCACGTGGGCCTGCCTTTGACTGCTCGGCTTCATGAACAATAAAGACAGCCAATAATGGTATTCAAAATAGAGATTGACTTTAAAACAGACAGTTTAAACACAAAACCTAATCTTTTAAGTCATTTTTGAAACTGCCTTCTTGGTAAGTCGAAATACTAAATTAGATCAACATAATTGGTGCCCCTGTGTGAGGGTGTTAACGTCAACATAAAGTCTAAATATTAAATTAGATCAATTACTGCGGTGACCAATCCATAAAACAGAATCAATTCTCAAAAAGTTTTTGATTTCAAATTCAGCAAATGGTTTAATGAAACATTACTTCTTCCAAGGAATGTTTCCCTTCACTTTTGTTTTGCATTGTGAATTGGTGGTTTGAAAACAAACCAGAAGGTGCTGATTAGTCTTAAACTAACCACAATTAGTTTAAAACTAATTTAGCTTCATTCCTAAAACTCTTCAATACAAGCCTTGGTCTTTAAGCAAACATATTCATTCTGAACTGTGACATCATTATCAATTTATTGGTTATTGTTTCTACTTCTTTGCATATTTATCACTTTTACTGTTTACTTTTGGGTGTTAGTTTTATAATTATTCTTTGTCTTAGTAGTTTAGTTGGGTGTTACTAGCTTAGTGAGTTTGCTGATTAAAGCATTTTAATTTAAAGGAGAATTCTTTTGTAATAAACTCTTGTATTTTGGAAAACCGTTTTTGTTATTTCACCTACATGTGTAGTAACTTGCTGTTCAAAGAACGCCAAGAACTTATTCCTTCATCTATTGTTTAATTATCTCAGCCTTATCAGGCAGGTAATCATAAACATAAAATGAGACTGAACAATTTGGCTATTGATATTCCTGGAATCCAGGTGGTGCCCCAAACTTGGTAATTTTTACATACAATTATTAATCTTATTAATAATTGCCCTAACCAATTATTCATAGCCAAATCCTACCTATCTGTGACACAACATTAAGGACACCGAGAAAGCCATCTCGAAGTGGCTCATTGGTGCAGGGGATCGCGGGGGTTAACATGTTCTTGTGACATTTCTGAGTATTTCTGCTTTCAAATCACTGTCAATCAGTAGCAGATGCTAAAAGGCAGTCTAAAACGGACTGTGTTTGTGACGTAGCAACCGCAATGGGCGGGCTACAAGCTCCGGCCCCTGCTCCGCTGTGCCCCACCCGCTCAGGTTCTGAGGAGTAGAGAAGATGATGGCGGATCAACACCTGTGTGCTGTAGCGCGTTGCAGTGCTACGAAAAAAACATCTGCAGTGAAAGAGAAATGGATTAAGTTTCTTGTAAGTAGTAAGATTATAAACCCCACATCGGTTTATAAACCCCACATCCCACATTGCAGTCAACATTTCAGAGAAGACTGTTTCACAAACTGGCGAGGAAAAAATGGGCTTCACTAGTAAACTATTTTTGAAGCCGGTGCAGTGCCTTCCATCAAATGGACACCCTAGATGTTTACTGGTAGGTTTATTTTTTTGTCGGGAGCTAATTCAACCATCCGCTTGTTTGCGAGGGGCTGTAAACTAGCAGGAGAGCTAGCGTAAATGGAGAGTTCTCAGCAACGGGGAAGGGAGGGGTCTTCTGGGCCAACGGTTTCGCCCACAACACAGAGGCAAATTGCTAATGAAGCTACTGCCACTCTTCTGAAACTATGTCCTAGAAAATGGCAAAGGTTTTGTGATTGTGGCTAAAAACGTGATTAATCATAATTTAAAGGCCACTGAGAACACAAAAGCTCAAAAAGATAATCGGAGTGGGTTTTTAACAACTAATTTGACTTTAATAGTAAGGTAATTAATAGTGTCACTGGTGTCTTTGTCATTGTAGCTTGTTTAAAGAACTGTTGACTAACATTAACCACCCCAAAATTTTTATTTTATTTTAGATGGGATAAAATGGGTTAAGTTAATGGGTTTTATATAGAGTCCATGTAAAACCTACCTTTAAGCCCATATGGGGCCACCATGGAACCCCCGGACAAAATTAGCTGGGCAGCCCATCTGGGGCCCACTCACCAGCCCACATTTCACCCATATGGGCCCCACATGGGTGTGTTGACAAGGATGTAGACGAGGCCTAAAGCCTAGTTTATACTTCTCCGTTTAAGTCAGAACGGATAGATGCAACACCATTATACGTCGACGCAAGGTCTCTCCATAACCTACGCAAGGTAGAGCCCAATTTTCTAACTATCCTTTCAACAATACGAAGAGCACACGCCTGCAATTGGTCAGCTCAACATCAGCTCAAGCTCATTTCACCACAGCAGTGCTCTATAGTTGATTTAATAAGTAGTCATTGCAGCTTTAGAGCATTAAATGCCCTATTGCAAGGCCAGTTAATCTAATGGTGAGATGGTCTTTTGATGATTTTGAACAGGAGGTGTAGAGAACAATAAAACAGACTGATGTGTTAGTTTGTTTCCATGCGTTTTTAGAGTATTCTGTGAGCTAAACTTCTAGTAAACAGCTTTCAAGCTAAATCAAAACTCGTCAACCATTGCTCCTTGAGTGAATGTGCGTTAACAAGCTGAAGTAAATAAACTTTCTTCAACCAGAGACGTCACTGCAATGGCATGTAGACCCACCAGAAAATGTCTGCACCCCCTGCTGTCCCGGTGGAGAATTGCTTTGCAACACTGACACACCTACGGAAAAGTATCCGTAGGCAATCCTGAAAATACACATAAGCATTTTTATCCTTTCTTTTATATTTACTTCTTTTAATTTAAATATTTGTGCTATGTTTTATATTGTATGAACTGTATGTTTTTACTTATTTTATTTATGCAAACTGTTGGCAAGTCATGTTTATAAATGAGAAGTGGTCCTCAAACACTTTACCTGGATAAATAAAGGTTAAATAAAAAAATAAAAAGTATAAACGGAAAACGTCTCCGTCAATACGTTTGCGTTTGGGTGCAAACTTGCTGACGGAGAAGTATAATCCAGACTTAAGACTTTTGGAAATATACTCTGAACTGATGAAACAAAGACCGAACATTTTGAAACATTGTGTCCCGTTACATCTGCTGTAAAAGTAACAGGCATTTCAGAAAAATAACATCATACATCATTGTAGAGTAGGGGGTACACTTGCAGCATCCAGTTTTCTTAAAAGTAGAAGGTTGCCACTTTTAAATAAATTAAAATCCCATTAAGGACACTGAATGGTTTTTGCTGTGAAAAGGAACATTAAGGCTCGTTCCAATTTTGCCAGAAAACACAGAAACACTTTGCACCGTTTCAGTGGTCATGGAGCTGCTACACTTGTATTTTTTTTAAGTAGGTCAATGTTATGCCCCAAGACAAATGAAGGAGCAGGAGTTTAATTTTCAAATTTTGCTGTGAGTGGTTAGCCTAGTATCACTTCCAATAAAGAAAATCTTTCCTCAGTCAGTTCAGGTTTTATGGTGTGACAGATATTCATATGGTACTCCAAACAGAGTATTCTTTTACAGATATTTTTTTTAAACAGTTTCACAAATTATATGAATTCCAACATTTTGTAAACAGACTCCTGAAGTTTGCAAATGACACCACTTTCATTGCTCTAATCCAGGACAGTGATGCATACAGACAGGACTGGCTGGTCCACTGGTGCGGTCAGAACCATGTGAGAGTTTAACCCATACTTCCAGAGAACACAGAATTTTGGGTTTTCATAAACTGTAAGCCATATTCATCAAAATTACAACAAATAAAGGCTTGAAATATCTCGCTTTGCATGCATGAGTCTATATCATGTATTATGGTAGTTTCACCTTTTAAGATGAACTACTGAAATAAATAAAAATTCTAATTTGGAGTTTCACCCGTAGTTACCAAATAAATTACCCACAAGTGGAAGTTTAAGGAATAAAGTGAAAGTAAAGTTATTTCCTCTTTTTCTTATACAGCCTCAAAGATGTCAGCTTAAATATGTTTGTAAAAAACGGTCAAATCATTATGGAAGTATCTGTCATTGCTTGGGGCACATTTTATCTGATTTCTTTTGCATTATGGCCCTTAGGGAAAAATTTGAATCTGTCTAAATTAGAATTGTTCAGACCTAAAGGAAAATTGGAAATTGGTATTGCCTGATTGGTACATCTGTAATAGGAATCGGTGAAAATTAGCTTTTTAGGCTAATTTTCAAACTTAGCTTTGTAAGCTAATATAGTAAGACTAATACCTACCTACCTACCTGACTCTAGTGTAAATCCACTGTTGCCAGGGGAACCTATTCCCATTGGAGGATTATAACATGCACAGGATAAAAAGATTCACATTGAATCCTCAGCCAATATATTGCTCACAAATATGAAATAAAAATCGACAGACACAAACATTGAAAACTGAAATGGATCATATAAACACAACACATACAGGACACGAGACACCAACAATGAACATGGAGAGGCATTTAAACACCCGACAATATCAGATCTTGTTCCTAGGGAGGTGTTTCAGGGATAAGGGGGTTTTGAACATTGTCACAATAAGCTGACAATCAATCTTAAAAGTGTCTTAAAAGTGGGAAGGGCCCTTTGTGGAGCCCTCTCTTCACCCCAAAACACTACGGGATGAGACAGCACAAGGAACATGATATTCCTATTGCTGATCCAAGGAATAAAAATGTCCATCTGTTGTAAGGCAGCTGTTCCTCTTTAGCCCCCTTGCTGAGGCAACAACATTCACTCTGTAGTTAAACTATGAAATATTCAGAGATACAAAGTGATTTTAAAGAAATTTACCAGCCACTACTATTTGTTCAGTCAAACATGAAAACGATGCTGTCCAAACACTGTCTGTCTCCCCTTTAAGTCCCAGATTCTCAGCCTCATCAGCTGGCGGGTTAAAGTTCAAAGGCAGGGAAGCTGGAAGCTTCAGGGTTTGCCATTTCTGACAGGTAGTGGATGGTTCCTGCCATACCTGAGAAGAGAAACACACAATCATCAACACAGCTTACTTCTCACTTTGTTGTGTCAATTTCCCCACTGTGCACAGTAAAATTTCCCTATTAAGACAGAATTTGTTTTTATGCATCTGTTTACAAAAGATAGAGACACCACTATCTTTCTGTTTAGGAGTTTGTTCATGAGATCTGACATTATTGGTGATTTTTTGTGCCAGGTGTACAATCATTAAGTCAGTATGAGCTGAAGCAACCAGGATAGTATATTATCATCAATTAAAAAACTGACTTGAACCAAGGAGGATTTGTCTTTGGCCCTGATCAGACTTGCCAATATTTCAATTTCAATAATTTCATTCTAGAATTGCGCTGCTCTGGGTGGCTGTATGTTAGAGGGGCTCTGTTGGCCAAACATTGAGTTTTGTTTTTACGGACATTGTTTCCTCTGTTTTCTTGAGGAAGATTGCATTTTTTAGACCAGTGTACTTTCTAGTTTTTAGTGCTGTGAAGCTGGAAGAATTTTTGCTGTTCATTTTTCGATAACTTGTTATGATGCTTAACCATGGCAACAAGGTGGTTTACAGCCGGGAGCAGCTGATTAACCTTGCAAAAGCCGAAATAATATCTCAACTGAAGCCACAAATCCCTGATTAGTTGAGGAGGAGGAGGTGTGGATGCAGAGCAGGAGCACAAAGGAGACAGAGAAGGAGGAAGTTCAAACCATCTCTTCCATCGATCATAATGGGCAATGTGAGATCACTTACAAGATGCATGAACTTCAAGCCCTTACAAGGACTCAGCCAGAGTATCTGGAATGCAGTGTTATGCGTTTCACTAAGATGTGGCTGCAGGATCATATCCCCGACTCAGTCTCTCTGCCAGGCTTCCTGACTGTACAAGCAGACAGAAATCTGAAGACGAGCAGGAAAAGTAAAGGAGGTGGAGTAGCAGTGCTTGTCAACAACAGATAGTGTCATCCAGGACATTTTACTGTGAAGTGTCGTCTCTGCAGCCCAGATATTAAACTCTTTCTTGGCAGTAAGTTTACATCCATATTATTTACCAGTGTTATTTTGGCAGCTGTTTACATTTCACCTTCAGCCGTTGCAGACAATGCATGTGATGTCATCTCTTCCGTTGTCGCTAAGCTGGGCCCAGCCCCCCAATGCATTTGTGGCAATATCTGGTGATTTTCATTATGCCTTGCTCTCGTCTACACTTCCAACATTCCAACAGTTTGTCAGCTGCTCCACAACAGAAAAAAAAGACCTTGGACTTGTTTTATGCAAATGTAAAGGATGCATTCATGTCCAAACCAAGACCTCCTCTGGGACAATCAGATCACAATCTTGTTTTTCTCTGCTCAGAATATAAATCACTTGTTCAGAGGCAACATGTGACAAAAATAACTGAGAAAATGGTCATGAAGAAGCCCTGCAGGGTTGTTTTGAGACCACAAACAAGATGACTTTTTACCAAGCACATGAAAAGGACATCAATACCATGACTGTACAAGCAGACTGCCTATATAAACTTGGAGAACTGTGGACAACATCATCCCCACCAGAACAGTGAGATGCTTCCCTAATAACAAACCCTGGATCACCAGTGACCTGAAGGAACTGCTAAACAAGAAAAAATAGCATTCAGGGAAGGAGACAGGGAATTATTGAGGAGTATTCAGAGGCAACTTAAGATCAAGATCAGAGACAACAAAGAAGCTGGAGAACATACTACAGAGGAAGAATTTCAGAGATGTCTGGTCAGGAATGAGAAAGATCACAAGCTTTAAGCACAGGAAGGATTGGATAGATGGAAGTCCCCTGTTTTCAGTAAAAACAATGAATGAAACGGAGACAGAGATGGATTTGGAGGAAATGCTGCTTCTCATTTTGTTTATGGAGGCGTCGCCCCCGCCACCGTTTGAAGGTTAGGAAAATATGGGTTACGGTCGAGTACACATGAGTTTATCTTCTAAAATATATTCTGTGGGCTGCCATCTTGGAATCCGGTGAGCGGAGGATGCGTTTTGATTGGATGTTGAATATTTGCCCTCAGCACTCAACTCACCGAAAATTAACCGCACACGGCGAGCTATCTGCTGAGCAAATAGCGTCGAATGACTTTTTGCTCAGCAGATAGCCCTCGAGTGCGGCAGGCTTTAACTGACTCTTACATTACTGTAATTACTTCTAGAACTTCATTTGGTCCTTGTATATGCAAAAGTATTTTTGCCTCGTAGCTGTGAAGTTGAAGTCACACAACATTTTATCATATTTTTTTCCCTTAACACAAACACAACTCAGTGAATGCATCTGTACAAAACTGTTGATGCGATTCCTCTGAAAGAAAATTGTAAAATGTTAATTGATCACTCAATACTCTTAATTTCAATGGAATGTTATAAACATAAATTTATAATGCTGAAAAAAGTACCTTTAGGCCTAGTTTCTACTAAGTGGTCTGATCCGGCTCGGCCCGGTTCCCCTTTTTTGTCTATTTCCATTGTAAAAGCATACACAGCAGGCCCAGTCCATTAATGGTCCCTCTTCAGGTGTAGGTCCACAAGACAATGGGCCGATAGGGTTAGGGCAGAGCTACTGGCGTCACATAACACAGTCCTTTGATTGGGTGAACTCATAAACACTGCAGTAAGTTTAAACGTCACCCCCGCGACAACTTTACACACCTGTCCTCTGAGCTTTTTATTAAACACAGCGGTCGTATTTGTGTAAAGAAAAAAACAAAAAGCAAGAAAGACAACATGCTGGATATTGTTGTTTCTTCCTTCTCTTCTTCTGTGTTTTCCGCGCGTTCCCCACTTCCTCGTTCCTCCAGTATGACGCCATGCAAGCGTTCAGGGTAAACCCTGCTGCTCAAGGAGAGTTCAGTAGGCAGTGGAAACGCTCCCATAAAAAGTCAGAATTATGCAATAGTGGACTGGACCGAGCCACACCGTTCCACTCAGTGGAAACGAGGTTTTATAATCTGACAATTCAAACCCACATTATGAAAGTCATGGACATCTGTATAAACATGCATGCAAGAACACGCACACGCACGCATGCATGCACACACGCACACACAAAAACACCTTAAAGCCTGTTGTATTCTGCCTTATGTGCACAAAATATTTAGAGCACCAAAGAAAATAAATGTAATGATTGTGATCTGATTTAAACAGAGTGTAATTTGGCTTAAAATGGCTTTATAATAAAGATTTCACAAATCAAGTAATGGTTACATAAATTACAAACTGGGTTTTAAATATTCTGCAAGTACACTAACATAACCCAGGTTTGAAAAGTCTACGTTTTGTAGTTCCTGAGCTGGAGCAGTGTAGTCCAAATGCAAAAAAGCGCTGAAAGTGCCTTTTATTGAACTTTCACAAATTCAATAAATGTTTCATAAATCCCAAACTGAGGTTGATTAATTCTGATATTAATGTTCAATACTATAGTCCAAGTGTCAAAGTATTTTAGTTTTTAAACTAGAGCAGATTAAAGCTGCTCAAGTCAGTGGAAATTAGATGGAGTTGCCCTTTAACCATTCACCCGAGTCAGATTACAATCGGGAGCCAACTTCAGCTTCGTATCGCTATTTCTGCAGTTCTGAAGGCCTCTCCATTCTATTAAATAGACAGTAAATGCATATTTATCAAAGATGGCTTTAATGTTACGTGTCTTGAAGAGTGTGTGGAACATTTTAGCAATTTAATCTGCTATAAATGGCCATGCTAGTCCCAGGATCCACAACATCACTTTCAAGCCCCTGATGTACGGGCATAGGCATTACCCACAAGTCACAAATTCTGTTAGCTAGCATTACAAATAGAGCAAAAGGAGTGCTGAAAAAGCAGCTGTAGCTTGTAAAGCAATTTTTGTGACTCCCATCAGCGGTTTAATGCAGTTGCATTCACTGACTTGTGTCTGTGTTATAGAAAAAAACATGATACAATTCTGTGTGACTTCAACTTCACAGCTACAAAGGCAGAAATACTTTTGCACCAAAACCACCTCCATACTTGTGTAGTGCGAAGTTTGGAAACTGTTTTTTAACAACCACTGTGCCAGCAGGTGTCACCATGGGGTATAATAAACATGGTGATTGGTTGAGTAGTGAACCTATTTTTAATGCAGTGTCCCAAAATGGGTTTAAGTCTTTTTTGGCCATCACAATAAATGACACCCCAAATTTATGTTTAACAGAAAATTACAATGTTAAATAAAACAAATTAAAAAATGATCTTTAATATAGCGATGCGGGCCAACTGAAAAGGTAATGTACAGTAATGCATTCAATAATTATTTGGGGCTCATTTTGCATTAATTACAGCATCAAAGCAATGTGGCATGGAGATGATCAGCCTTTGTTTAGGACTTAAGGAAACCCATGTTACTTTAACAGCAGCTTTCAGCTCATCTACATTGTTGGTTCTGGTATCTGAATTCAGTTTAGTGTCTCCAAACTGAAAACTAGGTCAGACCAGTTTGCTGACTAATCAAGCACAGTGATTCCATGATCATTAAAGTATGTGTTGGCAGTGTGAGAAAGGGCCCAGGTCCTGCTGGAAAATTACATTAGCATCTCTAAAAAGATTGTCAGCAGAGGAAAGAATCAAGTGCTTCCTGGTGCTGTAGATGGCTGCCCTGAATTTTGAGATGATGACATTAGGCAGTTGATACCAGAAGCAGATGACATGGCTCCTCAAAACAACACTAATTGTGAAAACTCCACAGAGGCCATCAAACAAATTGTAGTCTTTGCCTCCCCACTATTCCCCCAGACAGTGGGAGTTTAGTTTTAAAATAAAATGTAAAATTTAGCTTCATCTGAAAAGAGGTCGTTGAACCATTAAGAAAGAGTCCAGTTCTTTCTCTCCTCAACTCAGGTAAATTGCTTCTGATGTCACACTGGTTCAGGTAGATTAACAAATGTTTTGCAACAATTATAATCCATCTTTTGGGTTCATCTATGTGTGTTGGCTATTGACTCCAACAACAGTCCACACCTTCTCTAAGCTCCTGAATGGTCATTACCTCACAACCCTCTTGAGGCAGCGGTTATCTCTGATGGTTGTACCTTTTTCTATCACACTTTCTCCTTCCATTGAACTATTAATAACCTTGGACATGGTACACTACAAACAGCCAGTTTCTTTTGCAATAATCATTTGTGGTGTAACCTTCTTGTGGAAGCTGTCAGTGATCATCTGCTGGACAAGTCAGGAGTCTTCTCCATGGTTGTGTTGGCCAGAACATAACTTTTTGTTTTAATGCCCTGATGTAATATACAGATTTTCAGAGAAACTGAAAGTTGAGTTTTCATTAACTGCAGGCTATAATAATCAAAATTAAGAAAAAACTGTTGAAATAGATACGTGTGTGTAATGATTTGTAAAATAAACAAAATTCCTCCTTCTCTTTCGGCTTTTCCTTTCAGGGGTCGCCAAAGTGAATCATCTGTCTCTATTTAGTCCTTTCCACTGCATCAATCTTTCACCACATCCATGAATCTCCTTTTTGGTCTTCCTCTCTGCCTCCTGCCTGGTGGCTCCAACCTCAGCATCCTTCTACCGATATAATCATCATCTCTCCTCTGAACATGTCCAAACCACCTCAGTCTGACCTTTCTGACTTTATCTCCAAAATATCTAATATGAGCTTTCCCTTTGTATGATACACAAGATTCCTTGTTTTACTGAAATATTTGTAATTTATTGAGATGAGTCTGCTCTCACCCCTAATGCTTAATCTGAACACAATAAATCTATTGGTCAGGTACAGTTTATATTTTAAATGTGCACCTCAAGAGTTGTTCGTTTTTTTTTTTTTTGTGGATTTGGTACAGTATTTAGATATCTTGCTCCATAATTTACCTAATGCTGTATAAAATAAACAAACGACACATGCACTTTTGTTATCCTTAATGTGACGACTGAAATCCTTCTAAACCATGATTTTTGTGTAGCAAAAATATAGCTATAAGCTACTATGTGGATGCACAGAGAATAATCTATGCCAATAAAGGAGGTTAACGGCGACATCCTAGTTCAACCATTTTGTCAGTAATATATCATAATCGGTCAAAGTAGCCAATAATCTGACGATTGTACCTCTGAGGAAGCATTGGATAAAGCAGCTGTACATCTTTAGCAAAGATTTAGGGCTTGCTATCTGCAAGGGTTATACTTCCCAACTGATTCTGTTTAAAAATTAATAAACGAGTTGCATTTTAGATGGTCTGGGTGGTCTCCTTGTGTGCTGTACAACAGTTACTGACGCAGTTGGCTAAAAGGCCTTTGTTGGATAAGGAAGGTGAATAAGAAAATCCAATGTTGCTAAGTACATCAAACTGATTAGGAAGATGGGATCCTGGCAAAAGAGAAACAATACCAGAGCAGACTTTTTGAGTTAAACACAAGGATTTATATTTTGTACCTTCAAACAGAGAGTATGGTCTGTCTGGGATACGACAGCCATGAGTCCCATAGTCCAAACACCACTCTGCAAACTAGAGGAAGGCAATCACAGTACTAGGTCAACAACGGATACAAATCAAGTCATTATTATGAAGCTCGATTTTGTTCCTGGTCCACTGTCTTACCTTGCATGCTCGATACAAGTACTTCTTCTCCTCTGTGAGCTTATAAAGGGTTAAGAAGGCATAGCCATTGCCGGCAGTCCCATGGCATATACCATAGCCTTTTCTTAGCAAGCCCCGCTGCCAGATGACCTCAGCACAGTCTGCTGCTTCTTTCAGGTATTTCTCCTCTTTGAACACCTACCAGGACACAGCCAGGGAAATATAAAATAAGTTTATACTTATTTTTATAAGTTTAAATTTAGCTTAAATGTTAATTTTAGCTTAAATGCCAGAGATAGTATGATGGCAAACATGTAGGTTAAAAGCAACTCAGTCCATTCAGTATGAATGGGTTTGGTTTCAACCCAAATCAGAGAAAAAGGATCAGTTGGGTGATTTACCGGTTTAAATAAGTTCCTGACAGGCTGGCAGTGTGTTGAACCCATCTCTAGAGGACAGAGGAGCAATAAGCCCCAGTTAAACACAAAATTGTCTCAGATGTTCATACCTTATTAGTATTTGATTTATTCAGCACCAGTTCCTTTCATAAATGAGTTAATAGAAGTTGTATTAGACATGTATTAAACTGCTAAGAAGAGCCAGGAAGTTAGGAAGAGCCACCCTGCAAACAGGGTTGAAAGCTAAAAGCTTGGCTTATTACATCAAACACTGTGCAGCTGAACGCAATCTCTTTTGAGTTCTGTACTCCTGGAATCATCAGTAGAGAAAGGCAGGCCTTTTCTCTCCATCAGGTCCACCTTGCACACATAAGATGTTTATAGTTGTATTTTTCAACCACAGGATTCTGTCAGACAATTCTTTGCTCTTTTTGCATGCTTGCTGCAAAAAATACAGCTGATTACAGTCAAAAATCATATTTACCTTCGACTTAAAGTAGAAGCTTCTTTAGCATGAGATGAACAGTGCCTATAAAAGGTACTCAATATTTTGGTTGTTTTACTCTTTTTATTGCTTTAACAAATCAATCATGAGCAACAACATTTGGCTTTTTTAATAAAAAAAAAAAACAACTCCTTTAATGTCTACGGAAGCGTATTGCATTCACTTAAAAAAATATAAAGCTCTGTTTTCCAGAATTAACTGTGGAGGGCACTCCATCACATCGCACTGCGATAGCCAGGCTAGATAACGGCTAGAGGGATGGATGGGGGTTCTATGTCTGTAGGCCCTATTAACTCGGCAAGTAAGAGAAACTCAAACATTACCCGTTTCCATCCATCCATCACCCTTCCAGCGGGTCAGTAGATCTAGCACCAGGCCCAGTTCAGCACATAGATGTAATTGCATCCTGTTCCACAACACAGTGGTACTATATATACTATATATACTGTGCATACTTTTAGACAGATGTTGTGACACAGAGTGAGCGAATTCTTGTCTGGTTTACATAACCATCAATAATTATGATCAATAATTTAATAATATAATTATTGATTAAGTAAAAGTTTTAACCAGCTTCTACCCGAGAAGCGCTTGTAAGTTCAAAACGCTGTGGACAACAATTTTCGTATACACCAAGTAATCAGAGAAAACTTCTCTTTAAGCTAAGGGGAATTTATTAAGAAAATGGATCAACCTTACAGCCAAAATACTTTGTCAATAAATCCCATCTATTCTAAAGCATGCAACTACTACTACTGACTTTGGAAAAATTGATAATATAGGAATGGAACGAACAATAATAAGCTTCACAGAATCATTTCAAAACATCGCTTCTCATAAAGGAAAGGAGGGGGAAGTCATGGAAGTCCACTGTCCATGTGGAAGGCCACAGCTTTAACTAACAAAGAACAATGGCGTTAACCTTTAAGTAAACAGACCAGCTAACGCAGGTCGGACCGGGCCAGGGGGTGGTCAGAGAGCGAGAGAGAGAAAGAGTTGAATCCTTTCAGGATAAAAACCAGTTTAAAACACACAGCAAATAAAACAGCTTACAAACTTATGCGTGTGGCAACGCTAAATGAGCCAACAGGTTCAGCACTTAAAAACACTTTGACCGGTAATGATAGAGCTCTAACTCGTTCTGAACTATATTTTCCCTATTCATCTGCCCAGACACAAAATTAGGATAAACGAACCGGTTCAGTCCTACTTTGCTTTGAGGGAGGTCGAGTCCACAAAGAGAGGAGCAAAATGTGTCCATAGTTAAGCAAAAGGGAGAAACAAAACTTTGTGCAGGGTTCTTCGGAACCTTGGTCCCGGTTGCAGGCCTGATGGCTGGGAATCGACATTGTAAAGAATTGTCTTGGAACAATTCTAATCTGGCACGGGACTGGGTACACAAACAAACGCTGGGTAGACAGTTTTACCTCGAAGGTTTTAAAAGTGGTTTCTTTCCTGCCCAGCAGGTCAGAAGTCACATGGATTCATCGATGAATAGTGTTTCTCCTTGCATTGCCAAGCAACGCCGGAAGACACAAGGTGTAGGTTGCTGCTGACCCGTTTTATAAACTTTGTGATGTCATCGTTGGCCACGGCTTAGAGGAATGTGTTGGGGTCACAGCTAGGAATGCTGGGAAATGCTGTCTGTTTAGTTCATTTGTGGAAAATGGATTCCCAACAGCAGGTGTAAAAAAAATGCTGCAAACAAATTATTCTTTCAGAAGTATACATTATGATTTTTATTTTTTAGCCATTTACAAAGTGCAAAGTGAGCAAAAAAAAAGAAAAATCTCAATCAAATCAGTATTTGGTGTTACTAGCTTTTTTTTTGCGTTTAAATTAGCAACATATTTTATAGGAACACTTGCACAAAGTCAGGGATTTTGTAGGATAATAGTCATGTATATGATCAACCAATTATACAAAACAGGTGCTAATGATGGAATGTCACATGTAGGTTGAAACACAGTCATTAACTGAAACAGAAACAGCTGTGTAGGTGGCAGAAAACTGGGTGAGGAACACCCAAACTGTTACCAAGGTGAGGTTGTGGAATACAGTTTCATGTCATGAGCACTTGAGCACTGCAACAAGACACAGGGTAGTTATACTGCATCAGCAAGGTCTGTCCCAGACAAAGATTTCAAAGCAGACTTGGTTTACAAGATGTGCTTTTCAAGCTCTGTTGAAGAAGCCCAAAGAAATGGGCAACATTGGGGATCGTAAATGCAGTGGTTGGCGAAAGAAACTTAGTGCAACAGATGAAAGACACATCAAGCTTATTACTCTTTGAAATCGGAAGATGTCCAGCTGTGTCATCACCTCAAAACTGGCAGAAACCAGTGGGACCTGGGTAAACCCATCTACTGTCCAGAGAAGTCTGGCTAGATTTGGTCTTCATGTAAGAGTTTAAGCCAAAAAGCCATACCTCCGACATGGAAACAAGGCCAAGCTACTCAAGTATGCATTAAAACATAGGAACTGGGGTGCAGAAAAATGGCAACAGGTGCTCTGGACTGATGAGTCAAAAATTGAAATATTTGGATGTAGCAGAAGGCAGTTTGTTCATCGAAGGGCTGGAAAGCGGTACAATAATGAGTGTCTGCAAGCATAGTGGGGATTTCTTGAATGTTTGGGGCTGCATTTCTGCAAATGGAGTTGGATATTTGGTCAGGATTAATGAAGTTCTCACTGCTGAGAAATACATGGGGGTAGTGTCACGCAGCACAATAAATTTGGGGCCAATTATACGCCTGCCTGATGGTACTGAATGACGGATAACGACCCCAAACATACAGCCAAAGTCATTAAGAACTAACTTCAGTGTAAAGAAGAACAAGAAGTCCTGGAAGTGATGGTATGGCCCACATAGAGCCGTGAACTCAACATCATTGAATGTGTCTGGGATTACAAGAAGAAACAGAAGGATCTGAGAAAGCCTACATCCACAGATCTGTAGTTAGTTCTCCAAGATGTTTGGAACAACCTACCAGCCGAGTTCCTTTAAAAACTGTGTGCAAGTGTACCTAGTCAACTTGATGGGTGGTCACACAAAATATTGATTTGATTAAGATTTCTCTTCTGTTCGTTTACTACTTTTTGTTGATTGATGAAAATAAATGATTAACACTATCATTTTTGAAAGCATTCTGTTTACAGACTTTTGTCACACCGAGAATAAACACCATTTTCATTAGTGTAATATTTATTACCCCAAAAATGTAGACAAAAACAGGGGTAGCCCCAAATAACACAGATTGACAATGTCAATAGTGCGTGTTTCCATCATTTGCCGCAATGATAGCTCGACAGCGAGGTCTCATGCTGTTCACTAGCCTCATGATGTTGTCCTGAGGCAACGCGCTCCACTCTTCCACAAGTGTTACACGCAATTCTGCCAGGTTGTGGGGGTGGGGTACGATCATCCAGTCTCTGCTTCAGCTGGTCCCAAACGTGCTCTATGGGGTTCAGGTCAGGGGACATTGCTGGCCATTCCATATTCAATTCAATTCAGTTTATTTATATAGCGCCAATTCACAACAGATGTCATCTCAAGGCACTTAACAAGAAGTCATTTCAATACATTTATACAAACGTTCCAATCAGTTAAAAAGTTTCCTATTTAAGGAATCCCAGCAGATTGCGTCAGTCATTGGCGTGAGGTTGGGCCCCGTTGATGCAGACTTTCCAACCACAGCAATCCTTCAGCAATCCCTCATACTGAGCAAGCATGTAGCGACGGTGGAGAGGAAAAACTCCCCTTTAACAGGAAGAAACCTCCAACAGAACCAGGCTCAGTAGGAGCCGCCATCTGCCACGACCGTCTGGGGGTTTGAGAAGACAGAGCAGAAACACAGAAGGAACAGAAGATCTGATATAAGAGAACTTTCTATGTTACAGAAAGTAAAAAGTTAATAACAGGACACAGTGGATGTTCAGTTACTGGGAGGATCATCCCAGTCGATGCCCCCCGTCCAACAGGGCATTGCAGCCAAGCAGGATACTAGACCAGGTATATCTTCTATGGAGAGAAAAACACTGAGAGAAAACAAAGTTAACAGTCGAAATAACAGAATGTACTGTAATACAACTGGAGAGTCGTAGGAGAAAAGGAAGTAGCAGAGTGAAGAAAATTGGTAAGTCTGTCCTCCAGCAGTCTAAGCCTATAGCAGCATAACTACAGAGATAGCTCAGGATGACCTAAGCCACTCTAACTATAAGCTTTATCAAAAAGGAAAGTTTTAAGCCTGGCCTTAAAAGTAAACAGAGTGTCTGCCTCACGGACTAAAGCTGGGAGCTGGTTCCACAGGAGAGGAGCCTGATAACTAAAAGATCTGCCTCCCATTCTACTTTTAGAAATCCTAGGAATTACAAGTAAACCTGCAGTCTGAGAGCGAAAGGCTCTGTTAGGAACATAAGGAACAATTAGATCTCTGATGTATGATGGAGCTTGATTATTAAGGGCTTTGTATGTAAGAAGAAGGATCTTAAATTCTATTCTGGATTTAACAGGGAGCCAATGAAGGGGAGCTAAAACAGGAGAAATGTGATCTCTCTTTTTAATATTCATCAGAACTCTTGCTGCCACATTTTGGATCAACTGAAGGCTTTTAATGGCATTTTGTGGACTACCTGATAGTAAAGAATTACAGTAGTCCAGCCTTGAGGTAACAAATGCATGGACTAGTTTCTCAGCATCACTCCTGGACAGGATGTTTCTAATTTTAGCAATATTCCGGAGGTGAAAGAAAGAAATCCTAGAAACCTGTTTAATATGGTATTTAAATGTCAAGTCTCGGTCAAAAATAACGCCGAGGTTCTTTACGTTATTACTGGGGGCCAATTTAATACCATCCAGATGAAGTGATTGACTAATCAGTTTCTGTTTAAGAACTTCTGGTCCAAAGACAGCAACTTCTGTTTTGTTAGAATTTAAAAGCAAAAAGTTTAGGGTCATCCATGTTTTTATGTCTTCCAGACATGCCTGTTATCTACCTAACTGACTGGGTTTATCAGGATTTATGGATAAATATAGTTGTGTATCATTGGCATAGCTGTGGAAATTTATCCCATGCTGTCTAATGATTCTACCAATTGGGAGCATATATATGGTGAACAGAATTGGTCCAAGCACAGAACCCTGTGGAACTCCACAAGTAACCCTTGCGAGTGAAGAAGATTTATCATTTAGATGAACAAACTGGAATCAATCAGACAAATATGATTTAAACCAGCCTAGTGCTGTTCCTTTGATCCCTGCAACATGTTCAAGCCTTTCTAAGAGAATATTATGATCGACTGTGTCAAAAGCAGCACTGAGATCTAACAAAACCAGAACAGACACAAGTCCATTATCTGAGGCCATGAGAATATCATTAGTAACCTTAACCAGTGCTGTTTCAGTGCTATGATGAGCTCTAAAACCTGACTGAAACTCTTCAAACAGCTCGTTATTGTTTAAATGCTCACAGACTTGATTAGCAACAATTTTCTCAAGGACTTTGGATAAGAAAGGAAGGTTAGATATAGGTCTGTAATTCACCAAGTCATCTTGATCAAGGGAAGGTTTCTTGAGTAAAGGTTTAATTACAGCTATTTAAAATTCCTGTGGTACGTATCCGTTTACTAAGGATAGAGTCATCATATCCAAAATGGGGCCAGGAACCAAATGGAACACTTCTTTAAATAATTTGGTTGGAATTGGGTCCAACATACAAGTTGAAGGTTCAGATGAGGCTAATATTTTTCATAATTCTGAAAGCTCGACTGAATCAAAACAGCCTAGCACAACTGAGGCTCTACAGTTCTTTCCGATACTGCCTCATTTACTGAGGAAGAAGTAATCATGTTTGGGAGGATGCCAATGATTTTATTTTTAATAGAATTAATTTTATTTACGCAGGAACCCCATAAAATCATCACTGCTAAGAGCTGGGGGAATAGTTGTCTCAACAGAGCTATGACTCTGTGTAAGTTTGCCAACTGTACTAAAAAGAAACCTAGGATTGTTTTTATTCGCCTCTATTAATGATGAAAAATATGCTGTTCTAGCTTGTCGAAGGGTCTTTTTATACAGCAGTAGACTGTATTCCAGGTTAAATAGGAATCCTCTAGGTGTGTAGAGCGCCATTTTCTCTCCAACTTCCTAGTATTGTGCTTTAAAGTACGCAACTTTGCGTTGAACCAAGGAGTCAGCCTCCTATGGCTAGCCACTTTCTTTTTTAAGTGGGCTACATTATCTAATGCCAAACGCAATGAGGACGTAACGCTGTGAACCAGATCATCAATTTCTGAAGGGTTAGAGATAGATTTGCTGCCCTCCACTGTATTATTCTGAGACACTGAGGAAAGTAAGAATGGAACAGATTCTTTAAAAATTGTTACAGCATTGTCTGATAAAGCTCTACTATAATGAAATTTTCTTTCAGATTTAAGATGGTCAGTTAAAGTAAATTCAAAAGTTATCAAGAAGTGGTCAGACAGGACCGGGTTATGTGGGTAAACTGTTATTCTCTCCCACTCAATACTGTATGTCAGTACAAGGTCCAAGGTGTGTTTACCCGAGTGGGTGGATCCCTGTACTTTTTGAGTAAAGCCAATTGAGTCTAAAATAGCATTAAAGGCTGCATTTAGGCTATCACTTTTAGTGTCCACATGAATATTGAGGAACCCCACTATAATGACCCTATCGGTATTTAATACTAAATCAGATAAGAATTGTGAGATCTGATCCAAGAATTGAGAGTAAGGGCCTAGTGGACGATACAAAACACAGTCATTCAGGAGAATGAGGTTTTTCTTAAAATTTAAGATATTTTTATGTGATATAACGGTCCACCATCATTCAGGTTCGGAAATTGAATATCATTCACATGGCAAGTTAGTGGCTTGCTCAAAAAGGTTTTTGATTAAAGATGTCTGTGTTCTTCCTTCCAGGGTTATTCAGCACGAAAGGTCAGGAGGAAGAAGGTTTGATGGGTTTGTCACAATCTAGTGGATAAACACGGGAGCTTAGGTCAACATCAAATTGTGCTCATTAGTCTTATTTAAGGCAAGTTATAAAAATTATATTAAATTGTATAATTAACTAAATCAACATATATATATTATATTTGTACTCTGTAATCTCCACTCCGGCATGCACTCCACAGCAAAAACGGTCCGAATGTAGTCAATGAGAGCCTTTCCACTGCCGCCGCCGAGCGGTGCAGGCCGCCGTTTCGCCGTCCGGCGAAAATACGATCAATTCTATTTTTGCTGAATGCCGGATCAAGTCCGCAGTCAATCTATACAAACCACTAAGCACCAACCGGATATAGAACAACCCCATTTCCAGGTGTTTTTCAAAATAAATCAATAAAGACGGACTAGACATTTTTTGTATGCATAGCTATATTAATATAAGCCCGCGTATATTTATACATATGTTGTCCAAAATATCTTGACACAGAATAACAGAGAATAACTGTTCTTTTCTGTTCGTTTTCCACGGAATGAAGAATTTTGTTCTGACTTCCGCATTTATTACTGGCTTTTATCGCGAGATCCTGCAATTCTTCCTGTTAAAGGCTTCTTTGACCACCTCTGGGCTGCGTACCAGAGCGGAGCGGATCTAGAGCGCATGCAGTGGAAATTGCGAACGGATGCGGAGTGCGTGGCGGACCGGACCGGAGCGGAACGCATGCAGTGGAAATCGGGGGTTAGTGATGTCCTTTAACTGCAGAGGTTGTATTTATTAAACGCTCTTCACATACAGGTCTCGAATACCCCCCCTCTCTGATGCTTCCTCCAATGCCCCTCAATAAAGTCCGGTCTTAAAGATATACACACAGTACATTCATTCACATGACATCATCCCTCCTTTGAGTCAGAGACAGTGTATACTGGATAGCACAAAGTTAGTGCAGTATCTTAGCAGCACAGTAGAAAAAAAAACCCTGTAACTTCAACCAACAATAGAAAATAAGCGCCATTAACCAAAGAACTGCAATATCTTTTTTTTTTTTTTAAAGAAAATAACATCAAAACATAAACCAATATTGTATGTGTGTGTTCGATGAGTTTATGGGGTGGACTACCCAGTCACCTCTATAGCTGCCGGAGGTTATTCTGCTCCATCTAGGCAAGCTATATAAATCAATAACAAACAAAGTCCTTAAACCTCCTGGGGGGACAGACAACTCTGCCTCTGGAAGTCACTTGAGTGATTCTGGAAGACGATCAGAAGGTTCTGCCAGTACAGTCTCACAAACAGGAGAAACCATCTCTTCAGCAGGTGACACAGCTTCTCTGACAGGAGAACATGGAGGTGTAAGCTAGGGTGGTGATGATGGTTGTGATGGTTGCTCTTCCACCTCTGTGTCCTTTGCCCCACCAAGAAAGAATAATGGTCGTTGGTGACGCCTGTTTCTCCGTAGTACCCCATGGTCCGTCTGGATCAGATAGGACCTCAGAGCTGAATATGGTCGTTGAACCGTCACCACTGTTGCCCAGCTGGACTCACCATCAAGTTTCACTGCCACGCTCTGCCCAGAGTTGAGAGGTGGAAGTGTTCTGGCACCGTAGCGTCGGTTGTAGACATGCCTGTAGCTCTCCTTTGCCTTGACAACCATTGCACACACCTTTGTGAGGTTGGGCCACTTAGACAGCAGCACTTTATTGATTGTAGGCACTGTCGACCTGATCTGAGCTGTGCAGGACTGGCGCCTGTGGCTTGTATTGGCGTAGCTCTGTAGTTCACGAGAGCCAGAAACGGGTCATCTTGCCGTAGAAACTTCTTTGCTGTCTAAACTGCTCTCTCAACCCCACCGTTGGCTTGAGGATAGTGGGGGCTGGGGGTGATATGTCTTAGAAACTTTCAAACTCTTTGCTTGTGAATTGTTTGGCATTATCAGTAGTGAGTTCATCTGGACAACCCCACCTGGCAAATATATTCTTTAGACGAGAACATGTGGTCTCAGTCTTCATGTCTGGTAGATTAACTATTTCTATGTAGCGAGAATAAAAGTCAACAACTACGAAATAATTTTTTTTTCTCATACTCACAGATGTCTGCACCAATTGCTTGCCAAGGTCTCTGTGGTAGTGGCGTTGTAATCAGAGGCTCCTTCCTCTGTGTAGGTCTGATTCGCATGCACTCAGGACATTTTTTCACCAGTTCCCGGATTTCTTTCTCCAGCCCGGGCCACCACAAACTCAATTGTGCCCGTTCTCTGCACTTGGTGATGCCCTGATGCCCATCGTGCAGCAAGTGGAGTATATATTTTCTCATACAGTGAAGAATCACGATGCTGTCTACATACAGCACAAGTCCCTTTGATGTAGACAGGCTGCTACTGCTTATTTTTCTATTTGCTTCTTTTTCTCATTGTTGAGCTTTAGACCTGCACTCTCCAGGATACACAAGACATTCTGAGTCTCTCCTCATGTTCCTCATCATCTCTACCATGGACGAAGATGCCATCCATATACACTCTACTCCCTCTTGGCCTCTGAACAGCCCTAACATTTACCTCTGGAAAATTTCTGGCGCACCGGAGATTCCAAAAGGAAGCAGCTTGAAAAAAAAATCTACCCACCGGGGTAATGAACGTAGTTAGTTCAGCTGTCTCTCTCTCGAGTGGGATTTGCCAGAAGCCGCTCGCTGCATCCAGTAACGAGAACACGCGAGACTCCACCAGTTTGGCAATATGACATTTATGGTGGGTAGAAAAAAATCTCTCTCTTCAAAGCCATGTTTAGTCGTTTTAAATCAACACAGATCCTCACCTAGCCATTTTTCTTGGGGACTAGAACTATGGGAGCACACCACTCTGTTGGCTCTGTGATCTCCTCTATGACATCGCACTTGAGCATCCTTCCCAGCTCTTTCTTGACTTTTGGAAGCAGGGGGCCAGACACTCTCCTTGCTGTACTAATGCTGTATGGGACAGCATCATCCCGCATATGTATTTTTATGGGTTTTATTTTTAAGACGCCCAAATTTGTCCCGAATGCGCTTGTCCCTTCCTCCACTTTCTTCACCAGTCCCATTGCCACTGAAACATCATGGCCTAACAGGTTGCGGTCATTAGCTGTTTTTATAACGTGGATGTTGAACTAATATTGCTGTCCTTTGTATTTGGTTATGGTGGTGAACAGTCCTAGACATGTCAAGCCTACCTCCGGGGCTGTTGAAAGCTGTGCAGTCACTTGACTACTGGGGTGAGTGTTTGAGCTCATAATAGGTGTCATCCAAAATAACACTGGCATCTGCACCGATATCTATTTTGAAGATGACAGGAGTGTCACACATGTTCAGTTTAACAGTCCATGGCTTTTTGGAATCAGTTACATAAAGATGGGTTGTTTTTATCTCACCTAGTAAGTGTCCCTCACTGTAACTGTCATTCTGCTGCTCCATTGTTGTTAGCTCACTGACTCTTTCAGAGCGGCACACAGCAGCGAAGTCCAATTTTCTGGCAGTTTCTGCATCTTGCCTGCCTGGCTGCACACTGTATGTTGCTTGTGTGGTCCCTTCCACACCTGAAAGACTTCGGTTCTGTAGCACTGCCATTGCATTGCTCTGCTGCCTGGAAGCCGCAGCTGCCCTGTCTCCTAACCCTTCCTCTATGTTGTTGGTAAGGCGCAGCATGCGCATTGATTCTGATCTCACTCAGGGCCGTTGCATCCCCGGAGTTACAGCTACATGTGTGCATGACTTTGCTCAGATATGTTGCATCCCCCGAACCAACTTTAGCTTGTTGGCTAACTTGCCCCTTAATCTGCTCAGACTGTCTCACCATCTCCACTGCTTTCTCTAGTGTTAGATCGGCCTTCAATTGTAGTTTATCTGACAAGTCTCTATCCAGGATTCCAACCACTGACTTATCTCAAATGTTTTATCAATCTTCGATGGACCAAACTGACAGGTCTCGGCCAGTTCGTAGGGCATCCGTATGTATTCCTCCGTGGACTGGCCCCTTTTTTGCGAGCGGAGTTAAAAACGAGCTCGTCCGTGGATAACGTTCACTTTCGGAACAAAGTAACTGCTCAGCTTTTCCAAGACAGTATCGCACTCCTCATCATCCTCCACTACCTTGAAATGGAGAGTGTTGAAAACGTTTTCAGCTTCCCTGCCGAGTGGAAACAGTGCCGTGCTAACCTGCACAGCTCCATCCTCGAGGTTTAACTTAGTTGCTAGGCGGTAGCGCTGGAACCGAGATCTAACCCCCCCCCGCTGCTTCCTCCAATGCCCCTCAATACAGTCCGGTTTCAAAGACATATACACAGCTCATTCATTCACATGACAGTAGGATCTTGGCAAAGACAAACATGTTGGTTAATAATTCAATCAGTATATTAAAAATGAGCTAAAATGTTAGCTCAAATTAGCTGAAATGCTAATGTTAGCTAAAATGCTAGTGGTAGAATGTTGGCAAACACTAACATGTTTGTTAACATTGGCTCAATCCATATAGTATGTTACATTCTTCCCACAATGGAAATGTTAGCTAGAATGACCTTAAATGCTAATGTTAGCTTAAAGTTAGTGTTAGCTTAAATGCTAAAGATAGCCAGTTGACAAACAGTAACATGTTGTTTAACAGTAACTCAAATCTTTCATTAGGTTAATTTTAGCTGTTAAGTCGAAATTAGGTAAAATTCCAATGTTTGCTTAAATGATCTAAATTGCTATGGTTAGTTAAAGAGTAACTAAACCCCAACACAACTTTTTTTTTACTTCTAAACTGTATACATGGGTCTTTACCAATGCAATATTTCAGTTTCTGGAAAATGTTTTACATTTTTGTGTAAACTTCTTTAATTCTACGCTTTTTAGTCTAAAAACGTCTTAGTGCTGCCCTCTTACGGTTAAAGTGTGGCTACTGCATTTGAAATTTGTGATTGGTGGAGAGCGGTACATCTTTTCCATTCTTTACGTCACAGGCATGGTCTCACAGACACGCCCCGTGGGTTTGGATATAAAACCATCTCTCAGACACACTCGCCCCGTGGCGAGTTTGGATTTGGAATTGCGAGTTTTGATCAATTGGGTTTTTCAGGTTACCATTATTATCACATTAGCACTTAGTTAGCATAGCTAACATACTGTGTTGAACGTTAGTCTATGTTAGCATTACACCGTGGGGGTGTGGACATTACCTGTCCACACCCCCACGTTCCCCCCTCCGCTCATCATCCAGACTTGGCCATGCCCCTCCGTGCCTCCGGGCACTGCCCACTTTGGTAGAATTTTTCAAATGTTGTCTGGGGGCAGGGTTATGCTTTTTCATGGGGTTCAGTTCCACTTTAAATCCATTCAGTGTGTTAAAATCTACCTAAAAACCAAATGATAGCTAAAATTGGCTAAAATGCTAATGTTGGCTTAAATGCCACAGATAGCATGTTGGAAACAGAAAAATGTTGGTTAACTGTATCTCAATGCTTTCAGTATGTTAACTTTAGCTATTAAGTCAAAATGAGCTAAAACACTAATGCTAGCTCAAATGCTAGTTTTAGTATAATGGATAACAATAGCAAGTTAGCTAACAATATCTTACTCCATTTATAATGCCTATGATTGCCTAGTCTGTGTAACTGCCCTTTAAAAGTAATCACTGATTTCCAGGTGCTTGAATAAAAGAATGGGCACTGTTACCTGCCTAGTACCTATGAGACTGCATTGATCATCATATTTCACAGAGTAATCAAAAGTTACCCTCCCTGTAGTCTTGGAGGGGATGCTGGTGAGTGGTCCTCCAGGGGACTCCCTTGTTCTGCTGGGGGACTTCAACGCTCAAGTGGGCAATGAAGTGAGACCTGGAGAGGTGTGGTTGGGAGGAGGATCCCCCGCCCCATCTGAACCCAAGCGGTGTTTTGTTATTGGACTTCTGTGCTCATCATGGATTGTCCATAACGAACACCATGTTCAAACAAAAGGGTGTCCATATGTGCACTTGGCACCAGGACACCCTAGGTCGCCCCTCGATGATCTGTTGTTGTTTCATCTCATCTGAGGTCGCATGTTTTGGAGACTCGGGTGAGGAGAGGAGCAGAGCTCTCCACTGACCACTACCTGGTGAGTCGGCTCTGATGGTGGGGGAGGACGCCAGACAGACCTGGCAGGCCCAAACGTCTGGCAGAGTCTCCAGTCAGAAAGAGTTTCAACTCTCACATCTGGCAGAACTTCGAACATCTCTGGAGAGACGGGGGACATTGAGTTCGAGTGGGCCATGTTCCACACCTCCATTGTCGAGGCGGCTAACCAGAGCTGTGGCCGCAAAGTGGTCGGTGGCTTGGCCCCTCAAACCCGCTGGTGGACACAAGCGGTGAGGGATGCTCTCAAGCTGAAGATGGAGTCCTATCGGGTCTTTTTGGCCTGTGGTGCTTCTGGGATATTTTGGGTTGGTGGAGGGAATATTTCGAAGACCTCCTCAATCCTACCGGCACACCTTTCAATCTGGAAGCAGAGTCTGGGGACTTTGGGTCGGGCTCTCCAATCTCTGGTGCTGAAGTAACCGAGGTAGTTAAAAAACTTCTCGGTGGCAAATCTCCAGGAGTCGACGAGATTCATCCGGAGTTCCTTAAGGCTCTGTATTGTTGTGGGGCTGTGTGGGTTAACACTGCAGTGTTGAGAGGACATTGGGGGCAGTTTCCTTGGATTGGCAGATCGGGGTGGAGGTCCCCCTATTTAAAAAAGGGTACCACAGAGTCTGTTCCAACAACAGGGTCCTTCGGTCCTGGAGGGTGCGTGGGAGTTTGCCCAACCGGTCTACATGTGTCTTGTGGACTTGGAGAAGGCTTTCGACCGCGTCACTTGGGGAGTCCTGTGGGGGGTACTCCGGGAGTATAGGTTACCAGGTCCCTTGATACGGGCTGTTAGGTCCCTTTGACCTGTGTCAGAGTTTGGTTTGCATTGCCGGCAGTAAGTCGGGCTCGTTTCCAGTGAGAGTTGGACTCTGTCAAGGTTGCAGTTTGTCACCGATTCTGTTCATAACTTTTATGGACAGGATTTCTAGGCGCTGTCAAGGTGATGAGAGAATCCGTTTCGGTGGCCTCAGGATTGGGTCTCTGCTTTTTGCAGATGATGTGGTCCTGTTGGCTTCATTGGAATGTTATCTACGGCTTTCCCTGGAGCGGTTTGCAGCCAAGTTTGAAGCGGCTGGGATTTTGGATCGGCACCTCCAAATCCAGGACTATGGTCTTGAGCCGGAAACGGGTAGAGTACCTTTTCTGGGTGATGGGGTCCTTCCTCAAGTGGAGGAGTTTATGTATCTGGGGGTCTTGTTCACAAATGAGGGGAAAATGGAGAGGGAGATCGATAGAGGGATTGGTAAGGCATCTGCAGTGATGCAGATGCTGTACCGATCTGTCGTGGTAAAGAAAGAGCTAAGTCAATCTACGATGCTACCCTCATCTATGGTCATAAACTCTGGGTAGTGACCGAAAGAACGAGATCACGGATATAAGCGGCTGAAATGAGTTTCCTCCGCAGGGTGTCTGGGCTCTCCCTTAGAGATAGGGTGAGAACCTCGATCATCCGTGAGGGGCTCGGAGTAGAGCTGCTGCTCCTCCACATCAAGAGGAGTCAGTTAATTAATTAATTATATTAATATTAATTTCTTGATTATAATTATTGATGCTCAGAAAACTAGACACCATTTTTTTATTAATAGTTACTACAGGTGGCTCGGGCATCTGGTCAGGATGCCTCCTGTACGCCTCCCTGGTGAGGTGTTCCAGGCATGTCATCAGGCCAGCAGAGAAACTATGTTTCTCTGCTGGCCTGGGAATGCCTTGGGATTCCTCCTGAGGAGCTGGCCCAAGTGGCTGGGGAGAGGGAAGTCTGGGCCTCTTTGCATAAGCTGCTGCCCCCACGACCCGACCCCGGATTCTTGGAAGAAGATGGCTGGATGGATGGATGGATGGATGGAGGATCTCAATAGTGTGACTACCAACAGTATTCATACAATAAAAACAACAGTTTAACTGGATAAGGCATGACAATGTCCTCACATTTGAGGCCATTGTGCCTCATAAGTTAATGTCACTCCATGCATAAAACAGGAAGGAACCCATACTGATGAGTATCAAAGGGAAGTCAAAGGGGCAATCAAATCATTTGTGATCATCCCAGATATAATTTTGTTTATGACTAATCATGCTGGCGCCAATAACAGATGCTAAAGCTGAGCTGAAATGTAGTGAAAAAACAGTTAGTGGTTTAAATTCTCAACATAACAAACAGTATCCATGCATCCCACCTTGTAGGCCATTATGAGCATGTGGATGACACCAGGAGCTCCATGACACCAGTGTACCAGCCGGTCACTCTCATTGCTCAGTGATGAAGGGAAGTTCCCAGATCGAAACCTCTTGTGCCGAACGTAGTCAATACTTGGGCGAACCAGCTCTGCCAGCATGGTTGGGTGGACCCTTGCTCCAGGCTGAACACAGAAACACACAGGTCACTTTCGAAACTGCTGCTCAGACATATCTATGGTTATATAGGAGGAAAACTATCATAACTGAGACTGATGATGGCAAATGTGGATAAAATTCACTTGTGTAACCAAAAGTTGTCCCAAGTCATGAGAACTGTGTCCTCATATGAACCTCTTCTAAAATGAGCCTTTGGCTAAGGGAAGGGAACTTTCTATAAACTAGTAAAAAATTCATTTAATCGAACATATTACAAAAGAAACTTGCCATAAAGGAAATTATGTAGACATCTACTGTGGGAAAAGCAGCTATTTGGCAAGATCTAGGGAGTGATCATGATTGATCAGTTGTACACGTTCAAGCCAAACTTTAAAACAAAACTAACAAATTGTGAAATTATGTTTGATAAATAAAAATTACTTAACATGAATGAAAAATAACCTGATAATCCCCCAGTTGCTACATATAAAAATACTAATTTGAATGAGCTTAAGCAGGAGGATGATTAATGTTTCAAGGATGCCTTGAGATTAATTTGACAGAAAATATCGTAACAAGTTGTTGCTGGTATCGGTGCTACAGAATGCCTACTTATAAATTTTTGCACTAATTCAATGAAAAAGCAAAACAATATCAAAATTGTTGTCATACCCATAGACTCATTTTCGTCATGCGACTATTTTACAAAGTCACAATAACACCCTTCACAATCCCAACTTAGAGGTTTCAAATAAAACAATAAGTCACTTCAGCAATGTAGAAAACATTAAGGTCAAACTAAAATCCAATTACATACAACGCAGTTACAATACAGTATTACTTTTCGTACTGTTACATTCTAAAATGCTAATTAGTAAAACATTGACTCAGAGAACCAGTATCAGTGGGTTTTATCTCCTTTGCCCAGACTATTAGTTTTGTAATTAACTCTATATTTTTGGTTGCTATGTGCCTGTGTTCTGACTATCTGTGCAACCCGAAAATCCATCCTACCTTGTGGCACTGCGCATGTGCAGACCAATGCTACGTCCCAGCTTGTCTACTCAGTAAACTTGTCATAGAAAATTCCTACCTGTGGAAGTTTAGATTCATCTGTTTTTATTTAGTTGAGGATTATGGTAAGTTTTATTTAGCTTTCCTTAAGCTGGTATATTGCTACTTTAGTAGTTTAAGTTTAAATGACACTGGGGCTGTTAATACAAGGTATGATATATGCTTCAGATTTTGTTGGCTTTGTTATTAGCTTTACTACCTAAAAATAATTTCCAGGTCCTATCAGTAATCTACGGATCATGGAGAACATTACAATCCCGGTTTGTTTTTTGTAGTAATCAACGATCTTTACTGTGTTTTGACCCACTGTCATGAAGCTCTTGGTTGAAAGTGATGGTTTGCGGGTGGAAGCAGTTGTGTTGTGATGCAAGCTGTACGACGGCTCTGTTAGAACACAGCATGAAAAGGGCTCTATGATGTCGCATTGAAAAAATTGTAAACCTTAATCTAATCCAATGTTGTCCAATAATTTTACTGATCTTGTTAATTTTCTGATCATATAAAAATCAGACAAGTAAATTCATTCCTGTGCAGTGATTTGGAAGTATGTTTAATTTGCATGTAATTATACTTATGTGATCTTTTTTTTTTTACAAACACCTGTATACCTGCTCTCAGCAGAGGTTTCAAGTAAGCTGTTTGCTGGACAGTACAGAGATGTGAGACAGGTGAATTGACGATGTAGCTGTTGTTTTTGCATGTTTTGCCGAAAGCACGAGTTTGTGATCTGTTTTATTTGCGCTCTCTCTCGCTCTCTCTCTCTCACACACGCACACACACACACAGAGATCATATTTTGTGCAGCATTTGGGGTGTGTCTGGCTTACATCGGATGGCCATGTCAGCCAAAAGCTAACCCCATGGTCTTTGTCTGTGCGCTAACCCCATTGTCCCTTGTTTCTGTGTTAAAATCATGGCCTACCCACGTGAAGGAGCCACATGGTCTTTGAGCCCCCTGGAGCGAGGGATTAACCCACCTCCTGGTTTAGCATCCACATCTGCCTGCATGCCTTGGTTTCTAAGTACGGGAAGAATTAAAAACGCATGACTTCTCCCCTCCCATTTTACGATCAACTGTGTTTTGAAGGGATTCTCTGATGCTTACAGTTCGATCCATCCACATATTATTCATTTTATAATATCGGTAGTAGTTTAGTTTGCATGCTTTAGAATATTTGGGAATTGACAAAATGCTTGGCTGTAAGATTTATCTGTTTTCTTAAGAAATGTCCTTTAACTTAAAGAGAAGTTTTCTGTGATTACTTGGTATATGTGTGCAATTATTGTTCACAGCATTTTGAACTTATACATTTCAGAAGAGACTGGGTGTCTAGTATTATAATTTTCTCCTTCAAAAGGGAGCTGGTGCCCCGAACTTTAATTAATAGATTAAAAACTTGAACTTCATAAATAAATTAATTATATTAAAACCTGGTAAGGTCTATTCAGGGGTTCTGGAGAGGAGGGTCCGACGGATAGTCGAACCTCGGATCCAGGAGGAACAATGCTGTTTTCGTCCTGGCCGTGGAACACTGGACCAGCTCTACACCCTCAGCAGGGTCCTGGAGGGTGCGTGGGAGTTCGCCCAACCGGTCTACATGTGTTTTGTGGACTTGGAGAAGGCGTTCGACCGTGTCCCTCGGGGGGCCCTGTGGGGGGTGCTCCGGGAGCATGGGGTACCGGGCCCCTTGATACGGGCTGTTAGGTCCCTGTACGACCGGTGCCAGAGTTTGGTTCGCATTGCCGGCAGTAAGTCGGGCTTGTTTCCAGTGAGAGTTGGACTCCGCCAAGGTTGCCCGTTGTCACCGATCCTGTTCTAACTTTTATGGTCAGGATCTCTAGGCGCAGCCAAGGCGTTGAGGGGATCCGTTTTGGTGGCCTCAGGATCGGGTCTCTGCTTTTTGCAGATGATGTGGTCCTGTTGGCTTCATCGGAGCGTGATCTACAGCTTTTGCTGGAGCTGTTCGCAGCCGAGTGTTAAGCGGCTGGGATGAGAATCAGCACCTCCAAATCCGAGGCCATGGTCTTGAGCCGGAAAAGGGTGGGGTGCCTCCTCCAGGTCGGGGATGGGGTCCTTCCCCAAGTGGAGGAGTTTAAGTATCTGGGGGTCTTGTTCACGAATGAGGGAAAAATGGAGCGGGAGATCGATAGACGGATTGGTGGGGCATCTGCAGTTATGCGGGCGCTCTACCGGTCTGTCGTGGTGAAGAGAGACCTGAGCCAAAAGGCGAAGCTCTCGATTTACCGGTCGATCTACGTTCCTACCCTCATCTATGGTCACGAACTCTGGGTGGTGACCGAAAGAACGAGATCACGGATACAAGCGGCTGAAATTAGTTTCCTCCGCAGAGTGTCTGGGCTCTCCCTTAGAGATAGGGTGAGAAGCTCAGTCATCCGGAGGGGGCTCAGAGTAGAGCCGCTGCTTCTCCACATCGAGAGGAGTCAGTTGAGGTGGCTCGGGCATCTGGTCAGGATGCCTCCTGGACGCCTCCCTGGTGAGGTGTTTCAGGCACGTCTCACCGGGAGGAGGCCCAGGGGAAGGCCCAGGACACGCTGGAGGGACTATGTTTCTCGGCTGGCCTGGGAGCGACTTGGGGTTCCTCCCGAGGAGCTGGAACAAGTGGCTGGGGAGAGGGAAGTCTGGGTCTCTTTGCTTAGGCTGCTGCCCCCGCGACCCGACCCCGGATAAGCGGAAGAAAATGGATGGATGGATGGATAAAAACTTGAACATCATAAATAAATAAATTATATTAAAATTTAATTATTGATGATTATGTAAACCAGACATTGATCGCACCCTCTGTGTCATAACACTACGCTATACAAAAATGCTCAACTGCAACTCCACCCTGCCACTTGAAGAATGATTATATTTACCATAAATGTGAATAATTTTGGCATGTCAAAACAACGGAAACAATTTTTGAAGGGTAGCACCAACAGATATACATAGCTATCTAGATGTGCTACGGTAGGAAAATCTGACGAGGTAGCACAGACAGTCAGAACACCGGTCAGGTGGCAGCAAGTCCGAGTAGCTCCTGTATGTTTGTAATGTTTTTTATAGTTTACAAACGGTTTAAATATTTTACATAACTATTCTTTTGTTGAAAGCAATATTTTCTTTGAGTTTCTCATGAAAATGATGTGTAGAGCTTCTGACAAAATCATTTACACAAGGAAGGAACTATTGGAATTGTCAAAGACAAGATATGGACTGAAACATCCCATTCCAATGGAACTAAGGAGGACGTTTCATGTATGCAGAGGCGGAGCCAAAGTAAAAGTGAAGATCAACAATAAGAGGTGGAGATACAAGCCTTTCCTGCCCTGTGTCTTCATGGGAAACGTTAACTTGCTCCCAAACAAGTGTGATCAACTGGAGGCACCAACAGATTTACAGGGAGTGCAGTCTGATCTGTCTAATTCTTGGGTGAATGACAATTCATGCGTGGACATACCCGGCTTCACAGCTGTGCGAGTGGATAGAAATCCACGGAGGAAAGGGGGGTGCCGAGGTGGGGGAGTTATTTTATTCTTCGATCAGAGATGGGTTCACCCCCGGAAGGTGAGGGTTAAGTAGAAAGTATGCTGTCCGGATATTGAAATGCTGGCAGTTGGTTTCTGAGCATACTACATGCCACGGGAAATTCCAGACGTGGTTGTTATAACGGTTTATGTTCCTCTGAGAGCAGTTCCTGCAGTGGCGTGCGACGTCAATTATGACATTGTTGCTAGGATACAGAACCAGCAACCAGAGGCTCTCATTGTAATTAAAGGGAGTTTTTATCACGTATCACTGTCCACTGTCCACCAGCCTGACTGGCTTTGTACAGTATGTGGACTGTCAAACATGTGGAGATAAGACTCTGGGTCTGTTCTATGCCAACCTGAAGAACACGTACAGGGCCCTACCTCTCCCTCCACTGGGCAAATCTGATTATAACATGGTCTATCTTCAACCCACATACAAACCTTATGTGCAGGCGCTTCCTTTTACCACAAGATCTTTCAGGAAGTGGTCGTCAGAGGCAAGTGAAGCACTGAGAGACTGTTTTGAGTGCTGCTGTAAGAGTAGGAGATGGACGTAGACAGGAGTGTTGACTTCATCAATGACTGCATCATCTTCTGTAGACACAGTGATTCCGGTTAGGAGTGTTAGATGCTATCCCAAGAATAAACTGTGGATTACCAGTGACATCAAGAGCCTCCTTAACCAGAAGATGACATTCAAGGATGGCGATAAGGAGAAGCAGAGGAGTGTGGAACGGGAACTTAAAAAGACTCTGAGGCATGCTAAGGTGGGGTACAATAGGAAGGTAGAGAAACAGCTGGAGAACAATCAACATCAAAGAGGTGTGGAGGGGGATGAAGACTAGGGCTGGATGATAATGTAATAACAATATATATCAATCGATAGAAAAAAAGGGTAGATAAAAAGTTCAAAAAAAAAATTAAAAAAAAATGAGTATACAAAACCCGGCATTCAAAATGTCCACCCAGTACTCTATCACATCCTCAGAAGTTAAAATGCTTTCAAAAATACAAATGTGGATGGAAGACCTGCTGGCTTCAGCACTCAGTCACTGGCCTCATCATTGAGTTTGGTGATGCATCTGTGACGGGGTAAGCCGTATTTAAGCCGGTGTGTAAATTTGCCAAAACAATGTCAGACTCGGTTATCTTTTCTGGTCCTCTCCCCGATCGGACCAGTGACGACATGTTTAGCCGCATGCTGTCATTCCATCAGTGGTTGTCTAGGTGTTGTCCTGCAAACGATGTGGGCTACATTGATAACTGGCGAACATGTTGGGGAAAACCTGGTCTGATCCAGAGAGACGGCATCCATCCCACTTTGGATGGAGCAGCTCTTCTTTCCAGGAATATGGCCAAATTTATTAGTCTTCCAAAACACTGACAACCCAGGGTCCAGACCAGGAAGCAGAGTCGTAGTTTAACCTCTCTTCTGCTTCTGTACTGTTACCCACCCATTACCCTATAGAAACAGTGTCTTGCCCATGGTCAAAATTAAATGGATTAAAAGTTAAGCCAACAAAAGCAAATCAAGGAAATCTAATAAATATAAATACGACTTTGACTGAACAGAAAAATAAATCTATTAAATGTGGTTTATTAAACATAAGATCTCTCTCCTCAAAGACTTTGTTAGTAAATGACTTGATTTGTGATAATCACAATGATTTGCTTTGTCTCACAGAAACCTGGTTGCAGCAGGAGGATTATGTAAGTATGAAAGAGTCAACTCCTTCCAATCATTTAAATTTTCACATTCCTAGAAATACTGGGAAAGGAGGAGGAGTTGCAACCATTTTTCGTTCTGATTTACTAATTAATCCCAGACCACTTGATAGCTATAGTTCTTTTGAAGCTATAACCCTTAATTTTCCTCATCCAAATTGCAAAACATTAAGACCATTTTTGTTTCTGGTTTTGTATCGTCCACTAGGCCCTTACTCTCAATTCTTGGATCAGATCTCACAATTCTTATCTGATTTAGTATTAAATACCGATAGGATCATTATAGTGGGGTTCCTCAATATTCATGTGGACACTAAAAGTGATAGCCTAAATGCAGCCTTTAATGCTATTTTAGACTCAATTGGCTTTACTCAAAAAGTACAGGGATCCACCCACTTCTTGATAACTTTTGAATTTACTTTAACTGACCATCTTAAATCTGAAAGAAAATTTCATTATAGTAGAGCTTTATCAGACAATGCTGTAACAATTTTTAAAGAATCTGTTCCATTCTTACTTTCCTCAGTGTCTCAGAATAACACAGTGGAGGGCAGCAAATCTATCTCTAACCCTTCAGAAATTGATGATCTGGTTCACAGCGTTACGTCCTCATTACGTTTGGCATTAGATAATGTAGCCCACTTAAAAAAGAAAGTGGCTAGCCATAGGAGGCTGACTCCTTGGTTCAACGCAAAGTTGCGTACTTTAAAGCACAATACTAGGAAGTTGGAGAGAAAATGGCGCTCTACACACCTAGAGGATTCCTATTTAACCTGGAATACAGTCTACTGCTGTATAAAAAGACCCTTCGACAAGCTAGAACAGCATATTTTTCATTAATAGAGGCGAATAAAAACAATCCTAGGTTTCTTTTTAGTACAGTTGCAAAACTTACACAGAGTCATAGCTCTGTTGAGCCAACTATTCCCCCAGCTCTTAGCAGTGATGATTTTATGGGATTCTTCATAAATAAAATTAATTCTATTAAAAATAAAATCATTGGCATTCTCCCAAACATGATTACTTCTTCCTCAGTAAATGAGGCAGTATCGGAAAGAACTGTAGAACCTCAGTTGTGCTTAGGCTGTTTTGATTCAGTCGAGCTTTCAGAATTATCAAAAATATTAGCCTCATCTAAACCTTGAACTTGTATGTTGGACCCAATCCCAACCAAATTATTTAAAGAAGTGTTCCATTTGGTTCCTGGCCCCATTTTGGATATGATGAATCTATCCTTAGTAAACGGATACGTACCACAGGAATTTAAAATTGCTGTAATTAAACGTTTACTCAAGAAACCTTCCCTTGATCAAGATGACTTAGTGAATTACAGACCTATATCTAACCTTCCTTTCTTAAAGTCCTTGAGAAAATAGTTGCTAATCAAGTCTGTGCGCATCTAAACAGTAACGAGCTGTTTGAAGAGTTTCAGCCAGGTTTTAGAGCTCATCATAGCATTGAAACAGCACATGGCCTCAGATAATGGACTTGTGTCTGTTCTGGTTTTGTTAGATCTCAGTGCTGCTTTTGACACAGTGGATCATAATGTTCTCTTAGAAAGGCTTGAACATGTTGCAGGGATCAAGGGAACAGCACTAGGCTGGTTTAAATCATATTTGTCTGATAGATTCCAGTTTGTTCTGGAAATGATAAATCTTCTTCACTCTCAAGGGTTACTTGTGGAGTTCCACAGGGCTCTGTGCATGGACCAATTCTTTTCACCATATATATGCTCCCAGTTGGTAGAATCATTAGACAGCATGGGATCAATTTCCACAGCTATGCCGATGATACAGAACCATATTTATCCATAAATCCTGATGAACCCAGTCAATTAGGTAGATTACAGGCATGTCTGGAAGACATAAAAACATGGATGACTCTAAACTTTTTGCTCTTAAATTCTGACAAGACAGAAGTTGTTCTCTTTGGACCAGAAGTTCTAAAAAAGAAACTGATTAGTCAATCACTTCATCTGGATGGCATTAAATTGGCCCCCAGTAATAAGGTAAAGAACCTCTGCGTTATTTTTGACCAAGACATGACATTTAAATCCCATATTAAACAGGTTTCTAGGATTTCTTTCTTTCACCTCCGGAATATTGCTAAAATTAGAAACCTCCTGTCCAGGAGTGATGCTGAGAAACTAGTCCATGCATTTGTTACCTCAAGGCTGGACTACTGTAATTCTTTATTATCAGGTAGTCCACAAAATGCCATTAAAAGCCTTCAGTTGATCAAAAATGCTTAATCATCAGGCTCCTCTCCTTTGGAACCAGCTCCCAGTTTTAGTCCATGAGGCAGACACTCTGTTTACTTTTAAGGCCAGGCTTAAAACTTTCCTTTTTGATAAAGCTTATAGTTAGAGTGGCTAAGGTCATCCTGACCTAGCTCTGTAGTTATGCTGATATAGGCTTAGACTGCTGGAGGACAGACTTACCAATTTTCTTCACTCTGCTACTTCCTTTTCGACTACTACTCTCCAGTTGTATTACAGTACATTCTGTTATTTCGACTGTTAACTTTGTTTTCTCAGTGTTTTTCTCTCCATAGAAGATATACCTGGTCTGGTAACCTGCTTGGCTGCAATGCCCTGTTAGACAGGGGTTACCGACTGGGATGATGCTCCCAGTAACTGAACATCCACCGTGTCATTTTATCAACTTTTTACTTTCTGTAACATAGAAAATATTCTTATATCAGATCTTCTGTTCCTACTGTATCTCCTCTGTTTTCTCAAACCCCCAGATGGTCGTGGCAGATGGCCGCTCCTACTGAGCATGGTTCTGTTGGAGGTTTCTTCCTGTTAAAGGGGAGTGTTTCCTCTCCACCGTCACTACATGCTTGCTCAGTATGAGGGATTGCTCAAGGATTGCTGTGGTTGGAAAGTCTGCATCAACGGGGCCCAACCTCACGCAAATGACTGACGCAATCTGCTGGGATTCTTTAAATAGGAAACTCTTTGATTGGAATGTTTGTATAAATGTATTGAAATTACTTCTTGTTAAGTGCCTTGAGATCTGTTGTGAATCGGCGCTATATAAATAAACTGAATTGAAATTTAAATGAATTGGCCTCGGCTCCAGTGCTTTGGGCTACACGGTGAGTAGCTTGTTTTTTGCACACAACCTAAACTAAAGGTATCGATATGCTCTATTTCTTTATTGTCCAGCCCTAATAAAGACCATCATTGGCTACAAACTGAAGAACGACCAGTCTGTAGATGATGTAGACAGAGCCAACTCCTTCAACCAGTACTACATTAGGTTTGATTCTGATGGTTCTTACATTTCTAATGTTTCTCCCTCCACCTCTGCAGCTGCTCTCTCCATTTCTGTGCCAACCTTGTCCACCTCCACTTCAACTCCTTCCATGACCACTTCTATGACTGTGCCTGCTTCCCCCAGGTCATTTCCCTACATATTTCCCTCCATGTACGTGTAATTAGCTGCATCCTCCATCTCCACAGCTGCTCAATACACCTCTGCAGCTAGTTCTTATACTTCTGCAGCTGCTTCCTCCACCTCCATGTCTGCAGCTGCTCCCTTCACCTCCACATATGTCTGCAGCTGGTTCCTCACCTCCATGTCTGCAGGTTTTCCCTCCACCTCCATGTGTACAGCTGCTCCCTCCATATCTGCAGCTGTTTCCTCCACCTCCACATCTGCAGCTGCTCCCTTCACCTCCAAGTCTTTGGCTGCTTACTTCACCTCTGTGGGTACTCAATTCAATTCAGTTTATTTATATAGCGCCAATTCACAACAGATGTCATCCCAAGGCACTTAACAAGAAGTCATTTCAATACATTTATACAAACATTCCAATCAGTTAAAAAGTTTCTTATTTAAGGAATCCCAGCAGATTGCGTCAGTCATTGGCGTGAGGTTGGGCAGACTTTCAAACCATAGCAATCCTTCAGCAATCCCTCATTCTGAGCAAGCATGTAGCAACGGTGGAGAGGAAAAACTCCCCTTTAACAGGAAGAAACCTCCAACAGAACCAGGCTCAGTAGGATCGGCCATCTGCCACGACCGTCTGGGGGTTTGAGAAGACAGAGCAGAAACACAGAAGGAACAGAAGATCTGATATAAGAGAAACTGTCTATGTTACAGAAAGTAAAAAAGTTGATAACAGGACACAGTGGATGTTCAGTTACTGGGAGGATCATCCCAGTCGATGCCCCCCGTCCAACAGGGCATTGCAGCCAAGCAGGATACCAGACCAGGTATATCTTCTATGGAGAGAAAAACACTGAGAAAAAACAGACACAAGTCCATTATCTGAGGCCATGAGAATATAGTAACCTTCACCAGTGCTGTTTCACTGCTATGATGAGCTCTAAAACCTGACTGAAACTCTTCAAACAGCTCGTTACTGTTTAGATGCTCACAGACTTGATTAGCAACAATTTTCTCAAGGAGTTTGGATGAGAAAGGAAGGTTAGATATAGGTCTGTAATTCACTAAGTCATCTTGATCAAGGGAAGGTTTCTTGAGTAAAGGTTTAATTACAGCTATTTTAAATTATTGTGGTACGTATCCATTTACTAAGGATAGATTAATCATATCCAAAATGGGGCCAGGAACCAAATGGAACACTTCTTTAAATAATTTGGTTGGGATTGGGTCCAACATACAAGTTGTAGGTTTAGATGAGGCTAATATTTTTGATAATTCCAAAAGCTCGACTGAATCAAAACAGCCTAAGCAAAACAGAGGTTGTACACATATTCTTTCCGATACTGCCTCATTTACTGAGGAAGAAGTAATCATGTTTGGGAGGATGCCAATGATTTTATTTTAATTTTATTTATGAAGAATCCCATAAAATCATCACTGCTAAGAGCTGGGGGAATAGTTGGCTCAACAGAGCTATGACTCTGTGTAAGTTTGGCAACTGTACTAAAAAGAAACCTAGGATTGTTTTTATTCGCCTCTATTAATGATGAAAAATATGCTGTTCTAGCTTGTCGAAGGGTCTTTTTATACAGCAGTAGACTGTTATTCCAGGTTAAATAGGAATCCTCTAGGTGTGTAGAGCGCCATTTTCTCTCCAACTTCCTAGTATTCTGCTTTAAAGTTTGCAACTCTGCGTTGAACCAAGGAGTCAGCCTCCTATGGCTAGCCACTTTCTTTTTTAAGGGGGCTACACTATCTAATGCCAAACGCAATGAGGACGTAACGCTGTTAACCAGATCATCAATTTCTGAAGGGTTAGAGATAGAATTCCTGCCATCCACTGTGTTACCCTGAGACACTAAGGAAAGTAAGAATGGAACAGATTCTTTAAAAATTGTTATAGCATTGTCTGATAAAGCTCTACTATAATGAAAGTTTCTTTCAGATTTAAGATGGTCAGTTAAAGTAAATTCAAAAGTTATTAAGACGTGGTCAGACAGGACCGGGTTATGTGGGTGGACTGTTATTTCCTCAAACTCAATACCGTATGTCAGTACAAGGTCCAAAGTGTGTTTACCCGAGTGGGTCGATCCCTGTACTTTTTGAGTAAAGCCAATTGAGTCTAAAATAGCATTAAAGGCTGCATTTAGGTCACTAAATCACTTTCAGTATCCACATGAATATTAAAGTCCCCCACTATAATAACCGATCAGTATTTAATACTAAATCAGATAAAAAATGTGAGATCTGATCCAAGAATTGAGAGTAAGGGCCTGGTGGACGATACAAAACCACAAACAAAAATGGTCTTAATGTTTTGCAACTTGGATGAGGAAAATTAAGGGTTAGATGTTCAAAAGAACTGTAGCTATCAATTGGTCTGGGACTAATTAGTAAATCAGAACAGAAAATGGTTTCAACTCCTCCCCCTCGCCCAGTATTTCTAGGAATTTGAAAATGTAAATGACTGGAAGGAGTTGACTCATTTATACTGACATAATCCTCCTGCTGCAACCAGGTTTCTGTGAGACAAAGGAAATCAATGTGATTATCACAAATCAAGTCATTTACTAACAAAGTCTTTGAGGAGAGAGATCTTATGTTTAATAAACCACATTTAATAGATTTATTTTTCTGTTCAGTCAAAGCTGTATTTATTTTTATGAGATTTCCATAATTTGCTTTTGTTGGCTTAACTATTAATCCATTTAATTTTGGCCGTGGGCAAGACACTGTTTCTATAGGGTAATGGGTGGGTAACAGTACAGAAGCAGCAGAGAGGTGGGTTAAACTACGACTCTGCTTCCTGGTCTGGACCCTGGGTTGTCAGTGTTTTGGAGGACAAATAAATTCGGCCATATTCCTAGAAAGAAGAGCTGCTCCATTCAAAGTGGGATGCATGCCGTCTCTCCGGATCAGACCAGGTTTTCCCCAAAATGTTCTCCAGTTATCAATGTAGCCCTGTAGATAACAGGACACAGTGGATGTTCAGTTACTGGGAGGATCGTCCCAGTCGATGGCCCCCGTCCAACAGGGCATTGCAGCCAAGCAGGATACCAGACCAGGTATATATTCTATGGAGAGAAAAACACTGAGAGGAAACAAAGTTAACAGTCTAAATAACAGAATGTACTGTAATACAACTGGAGAGTCGTAGGAGGAAAAGAAAGTAGCAGAGTGAAGAAAATTGGTAAGTCTGTCCTCCAGTAGTCTAAGCCTATAGCAGCATAACTACAGAGATCGCTCAGGATGACCTTAGCCACTCTAACTATAAGCTTTATCAAAAAGGAAAGTTTTAAGCCTGGCCTTAAAAGTAAACAGAGTGTCTGCCTCACGGACTAAAGCTGGGAGCTGGTTCCACAGGAGAGGAGCCTGATAACTAAAGGATCTGCCTCCCATTTTACTTTTAGAAATCCTAGGAACTACAAGTAAACCTACAGTCTGAGAGCGAAGTGCTCTGTTAGGAACATATGGAACAATTTGATCTCTGATGTATGATGGAGCTTGATTATTCACCTTACACTCCTGTGCTGCCGCCCCTTCCCCTGCATCCTGAGCTGCTCCAACTGTTGATAACAGAAGAAAAGATGGGAAACTTCAACCAGACAAGGCTGTTGGTCCGGATGGAGTATGCCCAAGGCTTTCCGAAGGACTGGGCAGGACACAGTCAAGTCCCAGTGCTTTTGAAGACTTTATGTCTCATACCGGTGCCCAAAATAGGGTGACCGGTGGCTTTGACATGCCACATCAAGAAGACCTTGGAAGGGCTCCTTGTCCCTCGAATGAAACTGCAGGTTGCTGGGGAACTAGACCCCCTCCAGTTTGCCTACCAGGAGCACTTAGGAGTTGACCTTTATTTGCTGCACCAGGCATACACCTGTGTACTTGCTGTGCTTGGTTCTTATGTGTGCTTGATGCGCTTGGTTCTTATGTCAGGATCATGTTCCTCGACTTCTCAGGTGCTATTAACACCATAAAGCCTCCTATACTAAGAAACAAACTTATGGGTATGGGAGTAGCCCCATCCCTGACATCCTGGATTATGGACAATCTAAGATCCAGATCTCAAAATGTCAGGGTGATAAGATGTGTTTCTGGGACACTGAAATGCATCGCTGAGGTCCCACAGGGGACTATTTGGCTCCCTTTCTGTTCACCCTCAGCACATCAGACTTCAGATACAACTCAGAGTCCTGCCACATCCAGAAGTATTCAGACGATACAGCTGTTGTGGCATGTATGAGCGGTGGACAGGAGGGGGAATACAGGGACCTGGTGAAGACCTTCACTGACTGGAGCAAAAAAAAAAAAAAAGTCTTCTCCTAATCAGGAGACCTGGTGGTCGATCCATAAAGTGCAGAGATCGATTTTTTTATACGTTTCATTTTCGTTCTCCGGCGATGAAATCTACTTCTCAATCTCCTGTTTCTCTTGCGTGACTTGTCGGTGCTCTGCGAGATCTCGTTACAAAACCATCATGGGGGGATTAGACACTACAGCAACAATGAAAGCACCCGCAAGTTTGAAGGCAAATGTGTGGTCTTATTTCGGATTTAAACCTTATGACGATAAAGGAACAGAACTGGACAAAACCAAAGCTGTGCAACATGGAGATACAATACTGTCGGAACACGACCAACCTCAGAAACCATATAACGAGGCATCACCCTGAGACGCAGCAGCAAACATCATGCAACCAAAAACAAACCCAACTGGAAAAGGCGTTTGTGTACAAGATGCCTGCAAGTTCGCAGCGGGCCCAGAAAATAACCGAAGCGATTGCCATCTTTATATGTAAAGACATCAGACCACATAGAGTTGTTGAAAATGACGGGTTCCAAAGTCTGGTTAGCCTATTAGAGCGGCGCTACGTGTTGCCGACACGCAGACATTTAAGCGAGGTGGCCATACCAAAGCTCTATGCAGAGGTAGAAAACGGTGTTGCAGCTTCACTAAAGTTGGCAATAAGGGTTGCCCTAACCTGTGATAGCTGGAAATCGAGATCCACTGATTCATATCGGACAGTAACTTTTCACTACATTAATGAGGAGTAGCTGCTGGTGTCTCATGTTTTACAAACCAGACCAAATTCTGACGAGTCACATCGCAATGATGCTGTCTGAGAGATCCAAGGAATCAGCCTTGATGACTCCCTTGGGACCTGCCTACACATCTAAACCTGCTCCATCACAGAAAACTCCAGCTGAAGTTGCACAGGAAGAAGTGAGCAGGTACAGGGAGGTAAAACATATCCCACTTTCTGAAAATCCACTGACCTGGTAGAGAGCACATGCAGGAGAGTCTCCCCTTTTGGCTCATCAAGCGAGACTGTACCTCTGTGTACCAGGGACCAGTGTCCCCCCTGGGGACATTGTTACCGCAAAAAGGAGCTGCCTCACTCCACAACATGTAGACTAGCTCATTTGCAGAAAAATCTCACAATCAAAGAAAATAAGAAACAAGTATGTTTTGAATAAAAAAGAAAAGAAATGTCTAAAAGAAATGTATTGGGGAGTCTTTAGTTTAATAGACTTTACAGTTTAAACTATTTGTTGTGTTAATAGAATTCCCTCCACAAGAAGATACATTTCTGTCATTGGTTTTGCACAATTTTTTAGCCAGTTTGGAGGCTTTCCAGTTCAGTGTATGCTCTTTTCAAATATGTTTTGGTTACTTCTCAGGTGATGTAAGAAAGATTTGACTAGGTGTAAACTTAGTAAACAGCACAAAAAATGAAAAGAACAAAAAGGTATCATATGTTCTTCCTCAGGTATACATTTAGTTTGCACATATTGTTTTTATGCTACATTATGTTCTTTAAAAAAATGCAAACAAAAACCTGTCCAGGGAGCTGGTAGCTTTTCAGATGAGATTTGTTTACAATAAGTAACCTGCACAGTCAATCCACTGGTAATTCAATTGCACTTAAGAAGTTTTTTTTTTCTTTCAAAAAGAAAGTTTAATTTTATTTGGTCATTCTTTTTTACTGTAACATCGAAGTGAATTTTGCTCTTGTGAATCGAATCAATTCAGGAAATTAGTTGTGATACCCAGAAGTATCACTGTGGGCAAAGACTGCAGACATCTCGACAAACTGGTCAAGAAGAGTCGTGCCGGGTCAGGAGCTGGACCCTGTAAGAATTGTGGTGGAGAGGCAGATGAGGAGGAAGCTGCAGGGTATTCTGGATAATACTAAACACCCACTCCATTATGTCCTGACAAGCCAGAGAAGCGGCTGCGGTGAAAGGTTGAGGTCTATGAGATGCAGTACTGAGAGGCTCAGGAGATTGTCTGTCCCTGCGCAGCCATAGCACTGTTCAACAGCGACATCCAACATGTTTCTTAATTTTTTGTTTTGTTTTAATCTAATATATTTGTGTAAATATATGAGCACTGGACAGTGTGATTTTCCCTTTTTGGGTTTTAATAAAGCATCCCTCCCTCCCTCTGAGTATTTGATAACTGGAACAACCTCGGTGGCCACTTGGATCTGATAGAAGGAATGCTCCGCACTGATTAACAGCCCTATAGGGGAAAATAATCCAAACATCAGATATCACTTCTACTCTGAAAAGCTGGAATGCTTGAAGATTTATGCTTCAGTTTTTAATGGTACCAGTTATTTTGGCTGCTTGGCATGAAAAGCAAGCATACTTAAAATTGTCATGCTTGTTTGAAATGAAAAAAGATTTCTTACAAATATATTTAAAATTAATTAAATGGTTATTTGGGCAAAATATCTATGGAGCATTGCATAAAATAAACATTTGGAATGAATAGATACATTTGAAGAAGAAAAGAACCCTTAAGCAAGACATAAGAACCCATGTTTGCAGTTTGCTATAAGAAGTCTAGGGGACATTGCAAATGGGAGGTGTTGTTTCTTGTTCGACTGCATGTAAAACACTATGTTGGTCTCAAAATTAGCATTGCATTTAATCCTATGCAAACCATCTCTACTGCGAGGCGAGATTAGGCAGATTAGGTATTCCTCTTCACAAATAGTCATCTACTTTGTGTTTATCACAGAATCCCAATACAATACAAAGAGGTTTGAGGTGGTGACATGACAAAATGTGAAAAACTTTAAGGGGTATAAATACATTCATAAAGCATAGAACTTGTTACTATAAAAAACAGACAGCTTTGCAAACAGGCTTAAGCTTCTGCTTAAAGATGGACAGATGTTCCTCTGACCGGCCAAACTAGCAATTTTTCTTAACTGAGCACAATTTCAGTTGTTGATTCACATATTATTATTATTAGTAGTAGTTGTATCCTTTATTCCAGATTCATAGTCCAATCTTACAGGAAGCAAAAAATAAATTGTACAAATTAGCACAATACAACATGCCAAAATATGAGACATCCTAATAATGAAAAGATAAACAAGGGACAATATTAATAACAGTAATATTGAAAAATGAAAATAAGATATTATTCGATAGTTATTTGATATTCCATATTATGGAAATTGTCTCCATTTCTAGTAAAATTCTGTTACCTACAATTTACCTGTTGACCTGAAAGCAGGTCAACCCGTTTCAGATTTTACCATATAGAAACCATACCATCTATAAAGATGTTCTGAAAATCTACAACTGAACCAACTGAGCAGCTATGGTTTGAGGTTTTTCCTACCTGCATTAGCATGCAAAAGATGCCAGTGAGGCCATGGGCAGCACCAATGTACTGCTTCTTGTGCCATTCATAGAGGAGAGGGCAGCGATCTGTCTTGTTCTCCTCTGCTGACATGTTTTTTCCCGATTCCACAATGGCTGTCACCACCTATTGTTAGGAGGGAATGAAATGAAGCACTGTGTCAAAATATCCAAGCAGACCATAAGAATGTAACAGATTTGAGCTTAAACCCTGGCAGGGAAATATAGTCTTTATTAGGGTAAAGCCTTTAAAAAAATCTTCACAACAAAACTAATTTGTTTTATTTTTCTCCTCCAATCTTTTCATAACAAACCATCAGGACCAAACTCAACCAACTAGCTTAAAGCTGCTCAAACAACAGTAAATAGTCATAAAAAGGATACAAAGAATGCTTATTACAACTCCACAGAACGCCTACTACCATTACAAAAGACAGAAGTTATATACTTAAAACAATTTCCTTACTCCTCCCTGGGCTGCCACCTTATCGTGGTGGAGGGGTTTGAGTGTCCCAATGATCCTAGGAGCTATGTTGTCGGGGGCTTTTGCTCCTGGTAGGGTCACCCATGGCAATTTGGTTCTAGGTGAGGGATCAGATAAAGTGCAGCCCAAAAGACCCCTATGATGAAAACGACAGATGGACTCAGTGTTCCCTCGCCCGGACGCCGGTCACCGGGGCCCCCCTCTGGAGCCAGGCCTGGAGGTGGGGCACGTTGGCGAGCGCCTGGTGGCCGGGCCTTTACCCATGGGGCCCGGTCGGGCTTAGCCCGAACAGGTAACATGGCCCCCCCTTCCCATGAGCTCACCACCTGTGGGAGGGGCCATAGGGGTCGGGTGCTGTGCAGAATGGGCGGCGGCCAAAGGCGGGGACCTTGGCGGTCCGATCCTCGGCTGCAGAAGCTGGCTCTCGGGACGTGGAACGTCACCTCTCTGGTGGGGAAGGAGCAGGAGCTGGTGTGCGAGGTTGGGAGGTTCCGACTGGACATCGTCGGACTCACCTCGGCGCACGGCTCTGGCTCTGGAACCCGTCTCCTCGAGAGGGGTTGGACTCTCTTCCACTCTGGGGTTGCCCCCGCTGAGAGGCGCCGAGCTGGGGTGGTCATACTTGTTGCCCCCCATCTCGGCGCCTGTACGTTGGGGTTTATCCCGGTGAACGAGAGGGTAGCCTCCCTCCGCCTTCGGGTGGGGGGACGGGTCCTGACTGTTGTTTGTGCTTACGCGCCAAACAGCAGATTAGATTACCCACCCTTCTTGGAGTCTTTGGAGGGGGTGCTGGAGAGGGCTCCTCCTGGGGACTCCCTTGTTCTGCTGGGGGACTTCAACGCTCACGTGGGCAATGACAGTGAGACCTGGAGGGGTGTGGTTGGGCGGAATGGCCCCCCCGATCTAAACCCGAGTGGTGTCTTGTTATTGGACTTCTGTGCTCGTCATGGATTGTCCATAACAAACACCATGTTCAAGCATAAAGGTGTCCATATGTGCACTTGGCACCAGGACACCTTAGGCCGCAGCTCAATGATCGACTTGGTTGTCGTCTCATCTGATCTGCGGCCGCATGTTTTGGACACTCAGGTGAAGAGAGGGGCAGAGCTGTCCACTGACCACTACCTGGGGGTGAGTCGGCTCCGATGGTGGGGGAGGACGCCGGACAGACCTGGAAGGCCCAAACGTGTTGTGAGGGTCTGCTGGGAACGTCTGGCAGAGTCTCCTGTCAGAAGGAGCTTTAACTCACACCTCCGGCAGAACTTTGAACACGTCCCGGGGGAGGCGGGGGACATCGAGTCCGAGTGGACCATGTTCCGCGCCTCCATTGCCGAGGCGGCTGACCGAAGCTGTGGCCGCAAGGTGGTCGGTGCCTGTCGCGGCGGCAACCCCCGAACCCGCTGGTGGACACCGGCGGTAAGGGATGCTGTCAGGCTGAAGAAGGAGTCCTACCGGGTCTTTTTGGTTTGTGGGACCCCTGAAGCAACTGATAGGTACCGACAGGCCAAGCGGGATGCGGCTCGGATGGTTGCTGAGGCAAAAACTCGGGCGTGGGAGGAGTTTGGAGAGACCATGGAAAACGACTTCCGTACGGCTTTGAAGCAATTCTGGTCCACGATCCGGCGTCTCAGGGGGGGAAAGCGGTCTGCCACCAACACTGTTTACAGTGGGGATGGTGTGCTGCTAACCTCGACGCGGGACGTTTTGGGTCGGTGGATGGAATACTTCGAAGACCTCCTCAATCCCACCAGCACGCCTTCCAATCTGGAAGCAGGGTTTGGGGACTTGGGGTCGGGCTCTCCAATCTCTGGTGCTGAGGTCACCGAGGTCGTTAAAAAGCTCCTCGGTGGCAAGGCTCCGGGGGTGGATGAGATTCGACCGGAGTTCCTCAAGGCTCTGGATGTTGTGGGGCTGTGTTGGTTAACGCGGCTCTGCAATATTGCGTGGACATCGGGGGCAGTTCCCTTGGATTGGCAGACCGGGGTGGTGGTCAACCTGTTTAAAAAGGGGGACCACAGGGTGTGTTCCAACTACAGGGGGATCACACTTCTGAGCCTCCCTGGTAAGGTCTATTCAGGGGTTCTGGAGAGGAGGGTCCGACGGATAGTCGAACCTCGGATCCAGGAGGAACAATGCGGTTTTCGTCCTGGCCGTGGAACACTGGACCAGCTCTACACCCTCAGCAGGGTCCTGGAGGATGCGTGGGAGTTCGCCCAACGGGTCTACATGTGTTTTGTGGACTTGGAGAAGGCGTTCGACCGTGTCCCTCGGGGGGCCCTGTGGGGGGTGCTCCGGGAGTATGGGGTACCGGGCCCCTTGATACGGGCTGTTAGGTCCCTGTACGACCGGTGCCAGAGTTTGGTTCGCATTGCCGGCAGTAAGTCGGGCTTGTTTCCAGTGAGAGTTGGACTCCGCCAAGGTTGCCCTTTGTCACCGATCCTGTTCCTAACTTTTATGGACAGGATCTCTAGGTGCAGCCAAGGCGTTGAGGGGATCCGTTTTGGTGGCCTCAGGATCGGATCTCTGCTTTTTGCAGAAGATGTGGTCCTGTTGGCTTCATCGGAGCGTGATCTACAGCTTTCGCTGGAGCTGTTCGCAGCCGAGTGTGAAGCGGCTGGGATGAGAATCAGCACCTCCAAATCCGAGGCCATGGTCTTGAGCCGGAAAAGGGTGGGGTGCCTCCTCCGGGTCAGGGATGGGGTCCTTCCCCAAGTGGAGGAGTTTAAGTATCTGGGGGTCTTGTTCACGAATGAGGGAAAAATGGAGCGGGAGATCGATAGACGGATTGGTGGGGCATCTGCAGTTATGCGGGCGCTCTACCGGTCTGTCGTGGTGAAGAGAGAGCTGAGCCAAAAGGCGAAGCTCTCGATTTACCGGTCGATCTACGTTCCTACCCTCATCTATGGTCACGAACTCTGGGTGGTGACCGAAAGAACGAGATCACGGATACAAGCGGCTGAAATGAGTTTCCTCCGCAGAGTGTCTGGGCTCTCCCTTAGAGATAGGGTGAGAAGCTCAGTCATCCGGAGGGGGCTCAGAGTAGAGCCGCTGCTTCTCCACATCGAGAGGAGTCAGTTGAGGTGGCTCGGGCATCTGGTCAGGATGCCTCCTGGACGCCTCCCTGGTGAGGTGTTTCAGGCACGTCTCACCGGGAGGAGGCCCAGGGGAAGGCCCAGGACACGCTGGAGGGACTATGTTTCTCGGCTGGCCTGGGAGCGCGTTGGGGTTCCTCCCGAGGAGCTGGAACAAGTGGCTGGGGAGAGGGAAGTCTGGGTCTCTTTGCTTAGGCTGCTGCCCCCGCGACCCGACCCCGGATAAGCGGAAGAAAATGGATGGATGGATGGATGGACAATTTCCTTATTGCTTGTAAATAACATAAGTTAGAATTCTGCATAAAGGGAAAGAAAATGCTGTTTCTCTGGTTTAAAAATACTGCCTTATTGCATATAAATTCAAACAGGTTGTACTGTATACCACAAAGCTTTAGCTTTTTTTGTTGCAGATTCCTTAGAAAGCAATAATCTAAAGTGGAAAGAGCACATCGTACGGTGACACAGATTACATCCATGGACCAGGGACCACGGCCAGTTCTGGTGAAGTTGCACAACTATCAAGGCAAACAGCGGATTATAAATGCAGCGTGGGAGAAGAGCAGGAACAACCAGCCCTTGAAGTACAAGGAAACCACAGTGATGATTTTTCAAAATTATTCATGCTGTAATTACTTGTTGCTGATTGCTTATCTATTTTATTTCTGGATTTTCTGGATGATATGCAGCTCCCACTAAGTTCTACTATCAGAACTTTTTTGGTTGCAGTGAGATGAATTATTGTGGTAAATTACAGGCATGAATTACAGAAATTCATCTTCTGCTGTTAGAAAACCTTTTCACTTAAACTGCTCCATATCAGGAGAGAAACAGTGTGGGTGTTTTTCATGTTAGGCCTCCTGTTTGTTCTGTGTTCTTTTGTCTATTTTTTGGGGTTTTGCGCTGGCTCTCCTTTTATGATTATTTGTTTGATTATTACTTAATTTTTGAAAGATGCTTTGACGAATTTATGCCTTATTTCAATAATACAATATTAACATGTCAAGATTAAATATATGTACTTGGAATGTCAATGGTATCCACAAGCCTGTTAAAAGAAGAAAGGTCTTGAGTTTTCTTAGAAGAGAACAGGTACATATTACTTTGCTGCAGAAGACTAATTCAGATTCTAAAGAGGATTCTAAATTGGCCCAGGGGGAGTGCTGGCAAGTTATTTCCTCATCCTTTACATCAAGGAACAGAGGTACAGTTATTTTAATCAGCAAAACTCTATCTTTTAAATTTCTAGACTAAAAGATACCAATGGCCGTTATGTTATTGTGAGAGGAGTCCTATCTGGAGAGGAAATCGCAATTATGAACATTTACTATCCACCGGGTCATCCAGTAGATTTCTTGACATAGCCTTTACAAAATTTGTAGATTTGAATGTTAGGAATTCATTTGTTGGCTGGGACTTCAATTGTTATCCAAATCTAAAAATGGATCAATTTCCTCAGGGTATGCTACATCTTTTACCCCAGGCCAAAGCTCTTTACTTTGTGTGAAGAGCTGGATTATGTAGATGTGTGGAGAGCACAACAATCGACAGACAAGGAATTTACATTTTTTTCTAAAGTACACACGTTATTCAACAAACTTCTACAAGTCTGTTGTGGAGAGTGTAATCTCTTCAACCATTATCTGTTGGGGTAGCAGCATCAGAGCCAGTATGTTTGCCCATTCTTCCATGCAGATCTTCTTTAGAGCTGTGATGTTTTGGGGCTGTCGCTGGGCAACACGGACTTTCAACTCCCTCAATAGACTCCCTATTGGATTGAGATCTGGAGACTGTCTAGGCCACCCCAGAACCTTGAAACGCTTTTTATTTAGCCACTCCTTCATTGCCCAGGCGGTGTGCTTGGGATCATCGTCATGCTGGAAGATTCAGTCACATTTCATCTTCATTGCTCTCATTAATGGAAGGAATTTTTTTTTCCAAAATCTCACGATACATGGCCCCATTCATCCTTTCTTTAATAAGGATTCATTGTCCTGTCCCCTTAGCAGAAAAGCAGCCCCAAAGCATAATGTTTCCACCCGCATGTTCACAGTGGGTATAGTGTTCTTTGGATGCATCTCAGCATTCTTCCCCCTACAAACACTGCAAGTGACGTTTATAGCAATCATTTGACCTCATCTGACCACATGATACTCTCCCAATTATTCAAAGGTGCTAAATCCTTATTTTCTGCACATTATACAAATTAATTCTTTAAAAATCCTCCAATGTGATTTCTTGGAATTTTTTTACATTTTGTCTCTCATAGTTGAAGTGTACCTATGATGAAAATGACAGATCTCTCTATCTTTTTAAGTGGGACAACTTGCACAGTTGGTGACTGCCAAATACTCTTTTGCTCCACTGTATTTACATGTCCTCCTCTACACTAGACAACACAGGGAGCATATGTTGGCAAAAGGTCTCAAGGGGGGAGAGATTGTCCCTTCATGAAGGGTCATTGAGTATGGGGATGATGGCTGCTTCTTTAGTTGTCCACACAACAAAGTAACACATAGACCGGTGTGTGACGTGGAGCTGCCCTTGCACTTGATGCCAATATTGGTGGTCTTCCCGTAGAAAATATGACCCTCCAGCCTCACAAAGGCAGAAAGATGGAGAAGAAATAGCCTCTGTGATGGTCACATTGCAGTGGCTAACTGGACACTTCACCTCCAATAAAGCAGATGGCTCCACAAGTCCATCAGGTGATGCCCTGAGGATGGCTAACTCGATCAAGAACAGGTCGGACTCAAAGACTTCTTGCTGGTAGGCCAGCTTGAGAGCCCTGACACCTTCTGTCTCATTCACGATTCCCCTGTTCACAGTCAACACACCATCCACTGGTATCCTCCAAGTACTGTAGCCTCTCCATCATGGTTCTCATTTAATTTTCTCAAACTCAACAGAGATAAAACTGAGGCGGTACTCTTTGGCAGAGCCTCCACGTTAACCATACTTCATAGTTTCTCCATTAACATTTATAACTCCCCCATTTATCCTTCCCCTCAGGTAAAAAGTCTGGGTGTCATACTCGATAGTACTCTCTCATTTCAGCCGTTAATTATATCACCCGGTCTGCATATCTACACTTATGTAACATTAACTGACTTCATTCTTTTGTAACTCCCCATGTTCTTGCCATCCTTGTCCAAAGCCTCATCACCCCCCACATTGACTATTGCAACTCTATTCTTTTTGGTCTCCCCAATAGGTCCATTCATAACCTCCAACTCCTACAGATTTCTGCAGCTCGGATCATAACTAGGATTCCCTCAAGAGAGCACATAATCCCAGTTCTTCAGCAGCTTCACTGGATGCCCATAGAATCCCGGATCAACTTCCAAATTCTAATTCTCGCATTTGATGCATCCTTAGCCTTGCCCCTCCTTATCTGTTAGCACAACATCTTTCAGGAATGTTAGGAATGTTAGATGCTATCCTAATATCCTAATAATAAACTGTGGATCACCAGTGACATCAAGAGCCTCCTTAACCAGAAGAAGATGGCATTCAAGGATGGTGATAAGGAGAAGCAGAGAAGTGTGCAACAGAACTGAAAAAGACTCTGAGGCATGCTAAGGTGGAGTACAAGAGGAAGGTAGAGAAACTGCTAGAGAACAGAGACATCAAAGAGGTGTGGAGAGGGATGAAAACCATCACTGGCTACAAACTGAAGAACACCCAGTTATTATGTAGACAGAGCCAACTCCATCAACCAGTACTACATCAGGTTTGATACTGCTGCTCACTACACCTCTGCAGCTAGTCCTGATACTTCTGCAGCTGCTCCCTCCACCTCCATGTTTGCGGCTGCTTCTTTCACCTTCACGTCTGCAGCTGCTCCCTCCACCTTTTCGTCCTATAGCCCCCCCAGTACAATCACAAACAGACCTCAAGATGGTGCCATCATCTCCCAAACAAATCTGAAAACAGGAGACAAACAACTTAACAGACTAAGTGGGAAGAAATACAAGTATATATGAAGTAGAGAATTGAAGACGCTCATGACATTGGCATTTGGTGCATCCTGCTAGAGCGAGACGTCGTGCAGTTTGACCCACTGAAATCTTGGGCCGTTCAGTGTTACACACCTCTAGAGCTTCCACAGTGTGGTATGAACAAGTCCTTTGAAACGGCCGAAAAACGCAGTGTGAACCAGCCTTTAGGCTCCCTATATGGACCAAATTTTATTGCAAACAGCTCAAAATCTGAGTTGTAGAAACAATACTTCACAGAAACATTCTAGAATGCCTAGTTTATGTTTCTCCATCTATGGAGATGTGGAGACACACAGTGCCAATATCTGTCGAAGCAAGGGCTCTCCGACCAGCACGCACGGACGGAGCTCTTTTTTTTTTTTTTACTATCTGTCAAACACAATGGAGAGCTCATGTCTGTGATTGGTCAGGCTAACATAAGCCCCAGATCATTTCACAGCAACGGTGCTCTGTAGTTGATGTAATTAGTAGCTTTGGACACTAGATGCTTTATACTGCAAGGCCAGAGATAATGATCCAGCAGCAGTTTGTAGGAGCCTACACAACACAACGACAGCCTAGTTTTGTCATGGTTCCTAAGTGTTTGTGTTTTGTTAGTTATTTAGTTCTATTATCATGTTGAGTTATTCTTTGTCTTTACTAGTTATTTCTCCTTGTTCTTAGATGTTTTCACCCTTTGCTCCTTTCTATTATTATTTCTCTTTAGATAGTGTCCTTATTTATTTCTTCCTTCTGTTCTCCACTGTTTCCATTAGATTCCTCCCTGGACCTATTATCCTTTCTAGTTTCTTAGTCTTCTGTCTCCCAGCCATTTTACCTCCTGTCCCAGTTGATTACTTCCACCTGCTCTCTCCCTCTCACCTGCATCTGCTCTCACTAATTGGTCATTGGTCTTCTCAGTCACTTCCTCATTTCCTTCCCAGTATATATTCACCTCTTCTTCAGTCACTACTCGCTGGTTTGTTGTCTTTCCTCCCTTAATGGGTCCTGCTTTCCCTGGTCTGTCTTCCCGCATTCCCTGGCTTCTAAGTGATTATTTATGTAAGTTTTGTTATTTATTATTTAATTAAATCTGAGATCATTTAGGTTCTGCATTTGGGTCCTCTTTAAAACACGCAAACCTGACAAGTTTATACTTTTCTGTCAGCGGGTGTAGAGACACGCAGCCCTATCATCCGTAGATGAAAGTGAAAGTTACAGAGTAGACAAGACTGCGATTGGTCAGCACACTACTTCCTTTAAATTCGTCAACAGCACTGCCATTCACAAAAAGAATTCCCTGAGTGCTGAAGATATCTAGCATCAGGCATGGAGCAGATCAAAGAAGTCCAAAGATCAAAGAAGTCCAAAGATCATCCGATGAACATCATTCACCGAAGGAGTACAAAGCAGACTTAATTCACTGAAGGAAATTGCGGGGAATTGCTTTGCAAGAGTCCCCTGGCAACAAAGAAATCTGCGTTGTGTGGGATCAGGCGCCATGACGTGGAGCAGGGGTGGGGCGCTGGGATGTTGGCGGTGGGGATTGGCCCGGGGTGGTGGTGGCGCGTGGGGTCTCTGGTGTTTACAGATATATTCTTGGGCTGAGGTTATCATTACTAGAGCTTGATTAATCGGTACCATGAGTTTTTCTGTGACGTTTTTTTACATCCATTTTTGTGTGATGTGGTTGTTTAGTTCTTAGTTCACGATGTTTGGTTTATTTTTTTCGATGTTCCTTTTTCCTTTTTTGTTTTGTTTTGTTTTTTCCCCTTTCTCTGCCGTCGTTTGAGTATGGAGGCAGATTTCAATGATTTCCTGTGTTTTCTTTGTTCCCATTGCTCTCGTATTTTCAACTCACCCTCTCTCATGACTTTTTGTTTCCTACCTGTCTTCTTCATCTTCTTTCTTTCTTCCCCTTAATTTTCCGTCTCTGGGTCCATAACATCAGGAAATAAAACCCCCAGCAATTCATAATAAAGATTTTTCTCACATATATCAAGTGGAGTACTATAGCAAAAGCTGTACTGCTCCGCTTGTGAAAGTAAATCTGTTGGGCTTCTACTTGGTACTCGCACACAAATTCTGAGCTCCACACTGCCAAACAGGACAAAAAAAAAAAGAAATCTGAAAGGAAAACAACTCTGTCAATACATGTGCGTGCCTGTGCAAACCAGCTGATGAAGTATAAACTAGGCTTAACTACAGTCGATGTTAAGCTATTGACCATATCATTAGTGAGAAGGCCTCACCTTGGTAATTGTTGCCTCATCCACAGTATCTGCTCCAATTTCTTTATTAACATAGAGGAGAGCAAATAGGTATCCAGTTCGACCATACAGGAGTTCATTAGGCATCTCGCTGTCTGGATTTACGACTGAGCGCTGCAGCTGGAGGAGCCTGAAGGAGACCCAAATGCTTTGATTAGGGCCAAACGTATAATTTAGGACAAAACTATATTCAAAAGTAGAAAGAAGAAAAAGAGGCAACAGTAAATAAAAGACTATAAGACATTCCAAGTTTTACATTTACGTACAAACAAGGGCTTTGTGAAATCAGAACCAGCTTTAGCCATTTTGGTACCCAGGGCTAGTTTATGGTTTGGCACCCTACCCAAATGGTTGGTTGATTTCTGTGTCATATGTAAAACTTGAATGAATACTGATGGCTGAATTTACCATCTATTACCATCACACAACTTGTACATTTTAACTAAACATTCTCCCTCTTATGCTATTAACTTTTTACTTTCTTCAACATAGATCTATATCAGTTCTACTGTGTCATTTTTGTGTCTCTGCTCTGTCTTCTCAAATCCCTTGTCAATCGTGGCAGATGGTGAATTGCACTAAGCCAGGTTCTGCTGGAGGTTCCTTCCTGTTAAAGGGGTGATTTTCCTTTCAACAGTCACTACATGCTTGCTCAGTGTGAGGGATTGCTGTAAACGACACAATGCAGGCAACTGTCCACTGTCGCCACATGCTCGTCCAAGAGGAGTGAACACTGCAAATCAATGACTCTCAAATCTGCTGGATTTCTTTTGATAGAAAACTTTAACTAATTGCAAGAATTAACTGACCTTAATGCACTATTTAATAACTACGAACAAGTGGAATGCATGTGTGATTGAACTGAAATTACTTTTTTTGTAAAGTGCCTTACATGTTGTGAATTGATGCTGTATTATCAAACTGAACTGAAATTAATAGATTAGATTTACCTGTTGGTGAACAGTACATGCAAATGCAGCAACAGCTACTGGGTTTAACAAATGATAGTTGAGATTATGGACTTAAAGATGGTACTACACTTAAAGAGTTAGAAAGTAGCAACAGTATCTAAGGTAGCGTTATTAGTCAATTTTGCTTTATTTTATTTAGGGTAGCCTAAGAAAATCCAACCCTCATCATAAAAACAGAGCTGACCTGAACCATCTACTTACATCCTAAAAGCACAAATAACCTGACAGAGAAGGAGTAGTTACTACCAAACAACATTTAAAGTAGCTCTGTTAAAAATTACATTGGCAAACTATTTTCAAGATATCCAAATGAGTGCAAAAAAAAGTTCTTCATTCAGAAGTACATTCAGATTGAAGGTACTATTATCCTACTTGGTTAACATAAGAAGATGAAAAATAATCAGATTATTTTCATCATAATCATCAACCTTTATTTTTATAGCGCTTTCAGTGGCCAAATGGCACCCAAAGCGCTGAACACGTCATAACCATGCAGATATGGTAAACAGTACAATAAAAACCAACAAAACCCCTATAAATCCAAAATAAAACCAGAAATATGTCCAAAAAAACAGATTAAAATTATTATTGAGTGGCCCCGAAGGCAATAGTATAAAAGTTTGTCTTTAGCGGCTTCTTGAAATGTGACAGCGTTGTCGCACGCCTGACGACGAGAGGTAACCCATTCCAGAGCCTGGGAGCCGTATGTGAGAAAGGTCGACCCCCCCCTTTGAAGAGCATTTAACGCATGGGACCACTAACAAATTGTGGTCACTAGAGCGCAGCTTGCATACAGAGCATACAGGGCATGAAGATCCACCAAATATGATGGCGCAGTGCCCTGGAGGCAGTTAAAAAGAAAAACAAGAATTTTAAATTGAGTCCTGTAAGAAATGGGAAGCCAGTGGAGGGAGGCCAGGACTGGTGTGATATGCTCATAGCGTTTAGTGCCTGTTAAAAATCTGGCAGCAGAATTCTGCACAACCTGGAGCCGATTAAGCGAAGCGTGATTAAGACCGCAGTATAAGGAATTACAGTAGTCCAGGCGAGATGTAACAAAAGCTTGGACAACTGTTTCCAGGTGGGCACGGGACAACAAACGCTTAATTTTCGCCAGGCGACGAAAACGAAAGAAACAGGACTTAACAATACCGTTAGTATGGGCATCAAACTTAAGACCTGAGTCCAGTTTGACCCCAAGATTGGTGACCAGGTCTTTCTGAAAAACAGCCAGCTGGTCAAGGTCTAGAGCCCATTGGCCTGAGCCTCTAGTATTAGGATAAAAGACAATAGCCTCCGTTTTGTCTTCGTTCAGGTTCAGGAAGCTGTTAGTCAACCAAGCATTTACATCCTCTAGGCAAGCTAAGAAGGTCTTAACAGCACTGTCAGAACTTTTTGTCAAAGGGCAGTAAATTTGGCAGTCATCAGCGTATGATGAAAGCTAACCTTATGCTTACGAAATATTTCACCTAAGGGTAATAGGTAAAGAGAAAAGAGAAGGGGGGCCAAGGATAGAACCTTGTGGCACACCCCAGGACAGCTCGGAAGAAGCTGATGAGGAGTCACCAATCTTCACATGGAAGCTTCTACCAGTGAAGACCTAACCCAATCCAGAGCAAGGCCAGACATCCCTACCCACTGCTCTAGGCGGTTTAGCAGGATGGCATGGTCAACTGTATCGAATGCAGCACAGCATCCCCTCGATCGTTAGCTATGAAAACATAATTTAAAAATTTTAAAAGCGCAGACTCAGAACTATGACCCGCCCTGAATCCAGATTGGAAAGGCTCCAAACAGCCTTGTACGTTTAAAAAATCCATCAGCTGGTTGTTCACCACTTTCTTGAGGGCTTTACCAAGAAAGGGTAATTGGGAAATAGGCCTAAAATTTGCTGGGTCGGATGGATCCAGCCCAGGTTTTTTAAGAAGTGGGGTAACTGCAGCATGCTTGAGAGGGAGTGGGACACAACCAGACTCTAAGCTATTATTAATTATAGTTAAAACACAGGGACCAATTGAGGGAAAAGCATCCTTAAAACACTGTGCAGGTAGCACATCATCTGGGGAGCCAGATGGCCTCATGCTGGGAATGACCTTTTCCAGGGCAGATAGGGATACTGGACACAAGGTGGAGAAAGTAACGGATGGTGGCGTACAGGTAAGAGAGTCATAGGCTGGAGTCTGTATGAATGCTCTAGCTCTTGCCACTTTGCCAACAAAGAATTTGAGAAAGTCATTACATTTATTAGCAGAGGCCTCTGGCACCCGAGGGTCCAGGACGTCCAGCACAGAGTTCAAAGTTCTGAACAGGGTACGAGGGTTCAGAGGATTGGAGTCAATAATGTTGGCTAGGTAGTTAGACCTAGCCAACATTGTCCCATGCTGATAGCGAGCCCAGCAGTCCTTTAAGATTTGGCGAGAGACCTGTAGCCTGTCTTTTTTCCACTTACTCTCCGCTCTCCTGCATTCTTGTCTAAGAGCCCTTATAGTGAAATTCCTCCATGGCTCTGTACGGCGTTTAGGCGGCCTTAGATGAGCCGGAGCGACAAGGTCCAGGAGAGACTCACAGAGAGAATTAAATTGCAGGAAAAACTCATCCAAGTTAGGGCAGGCATTAAGACATACAGAAGATTTGAAAAGTAATGAAAATTCAGCGGCTGAAGATTGGCTGATACACCGCCGCCTTCTAGCTGGTTCAAACAGCACCCCAGGAGTAGAAAGATTACTAAACTCAAATAAAACAGGCCTATGATCTGAAAGAATATCATCGCCAATTTTTAAGGTCACAATAGGTTGGCCAAAGGTGAGCACTAGGTCCAGGATATGTCCTCCAGCATGAGAAGGGTTATTGACATGCTGGCAAAAATTTAAAGAGTCGATAACATTCAAGAAGTCTTTGGCCAGGGGTATTGATGGGCAGCAAATGTGTATATTAAAATCACCAATCAAAAGTACATGTTCATATTTCGCCATTATTCCCCCCAGGAATTCAGCGAAATCCAAAATAAAAGACGAGTTATATTTGGGGGGACGATAGATCAGTATAACAAGCAAAACAGGGGAGGAGCCGAGTTCCCACACACAAAATTCAAAGATGCGAGGCTGTACCTCCAAAGAAAGCTGTTTACAGCTAAAGCAAGATCTGAAAACCATCTACCACTTCTGTTACGTCTCTTATCGTTTCTGGCCCTGAGCCCGTTTTTCTCTGAAACACCCCCTCTCCGGTTTGCCCTCCTCAACACCCGATCCATTGGAAATAGAACAATCATTCTGAAAAATTACGTTAATGACAGATATCTGGATTTATTCTGCATCACTGAATCCTGGTTTTCCCCTGGTGAGACTACTTTCCAAGAACTTATTCCTTCTGGATGTTCTGTTAACACTCCTAAATTGTCTGGCTTTGGATGAGGACTATTGACCATCTTTAAATCAACTCTTTCATCTAAAATACTCTCATGTAACAACACTTTCTCCAGCTTTGAACTCTCGAACTAGATTTTCTCCTCCAATTCTCTGTGCACTGTGCTATCGTCCCCTGAAATACAGTAGTACTTTCATGAATGATTTTTCGGACTTCCTAACAGACTTTCTCCCAAGATATGACTGTGGGGTAATTTTGGGTGATTTTAATATCCATATCTGTTGTCCGGAAAAACCCCTGGTGAAGGATTTTATAGACCTGTTGGATTCTTTCGGGCTTCATCAACTAGTAAAAGCACCAACTCATGAGCACGCGCATATTTTGGATCTGGTTTTGTCGAACATCTCTGATTTGTTAGTTGATTCTGTTTCTCCGTCTCATCATTTCCCCGTTTTTAGTGTCTCTTGCTCCGATTCTGTCCCAAAGGGGGAGCAAATTGGTTGTGTTTCCTGCTTCATTTCGCCTTCGACAGTCAATTTATTTTCTGCACACTTAGGAGAGATTATGCCTTGCCTTCTCCAACAGTTTTCTGATTCTGATGCGGATGAAGCAGCGACTGTGGCTCAGTGGTAGAGTAGAGTTGGCTTGCAATCGGAGGGTCGTAGGTTCGATTCCAGCTTCCTACAGTCACATGTCGATGTGCTCCTGGGCAAGGCACTTAACCCCAAAAAACATCGTCCTACCGAGCCATGTTGGGTGTCGGTGTATGAATGCGAGTGTGAGTGGGTGAATGTGGCTTCAATGTAAAGCGCTTTGAGTGGTCAGTATGACTAGAAAAGCGCTATATAAGTTCAGTCCATTTACCATTTACCATAACTCTTTTCACGCCGCAAAATCATTTCTAATCCTTGGAAAAATTCATGCGTGTCCAAAAATGAGCGAAAATTGAAAAAAGACAAGCTTCATATTTCTAAACAGATGTTAAAAGACTCATTGATCATATATCAGAAAGCTGTCAGAGCTGCTAGAAATAACATTTACTCCTCATTTCTTTCCATCATGGGGACCAATGTGCACTTTATAGTACTGTTACTAATGTGCTCTCGAGAAATGAGTTGTTTTTTCCCTTTCAATTCTCCTCAGATCAGAATTTCCAGAATTTCTTTGTACAGAAAGTTCATAACATTAAGTCCATGATCACTCACTCAATGGGTTTTTGGGGCCTATTAATACGGGCTATCTCTCCAACTTTTATCATATTTCGCTCTCTGCTCTACAGAAGCTAGTTTCTGGTCTGCTGCGACTGCTGAAGGAGGAGCAGCTGCTCTCTGTCTCTCTCCAGATCCATTCACTTTATTTTATTTTCTGTTTGCTTTTCTTATTTTCTTTTCTTAACTTTTTCTTAGTTACTTTATCTACCAAGCCCCTGGAGTTTCTGTATTAGACCAGATCTCTTCTTGGATTACTTTTTTATGGACTTATCAACATGGTTTTTTTGCTCAGCTGAGGATTTTGAAAAACTACTCCACAGAATTGAGGGCATTGAAACGAAGCTACGTCGTCTGGAAATTAATTTTCTGATTATGGCCAAAATGACACAACTTTACCGTTGAATACAAACAGGGAACAGCCTATCAGCCCGGTGTTACATCGGTCTAACCGTGTCACAGAGACTCCCTACAGGCGTCTGAGCGGCAGAACTCTGCACTATAATGAAGACTGGCCAGCATTAAAACGCACGGACTCATCAACCCCAGCCTGTTCTCCGAGGAAGAAAAAACAAACGAAACTCCGGCACAGAGAAACCTCTGAACCCAGAACTGCCGCTTCTGCTAAAAGTAAACAAAAGAGGTTTCAGCCAAAAACAAGAGATAATTCTCCACCTGGAATCCCGCTGAAAAACAGATTCGCAGCCTTGAGTTCCCTGAAAGATGACGCAGCCCTCGGGACCAGTCAAAGCCACCAGGAGAAACCCAGCCGCATGAAACGGACACATAACAAAGTAAGAGTCCCCCCAGGAAAGATTGTTATCATACAAGATGGATCAATTAATGGAACTGAGGCTTTTTGTAGAAAGAATACCAAAGTTTATAGCTGCTACAAAAATACAGTGAGAGAAATATCAGAAAAAATCCCTAAAATCTTGAACCAACATCCTGCTTTGGAAAAGCTTGTCATTCACGCTGGATCAGCAGATATCGCGATGAGACAATCAGAGATTCTGAAGAGAGACTTTTCTGATCTCCTACAGAGACTTGATGGACTTAACGTAAACATCCTCATCAGCGGACCAGTCCCTGAAGGGAATGATGAAAGATTTAGCACACTCCGCATGCTCCATAAATGGTTGAAGAAACAATCAGCTGAGAAGTCGTTCACATTTATTAATAATTTCAAAGTATTTGGAAGTGCTAATCATCTGTTCAAAGAAGGGATGCGTTATCTGAACAAGGCCGGAGTAAGGCTCTTAGCAGCAAACATTTTTTCTTATCAAAATCAGAAAGCAAAACACTTGCTCCCAAAAGCTGACCTTGAGGCGCCCATGGATATCAGAGAACAAAAACAGCAAGTCATGATGACACCACAGGACCGAACAGATAAACAACCATCAGAGATTAAGTCTTCATCTTCCTGTGACTCAGCCACATCAAATGAGTCTCCATTTAGAAACTTTACAGACAGACTGAACGAGCAAATCAAATTTGGGACACAATTAACACCTAAACTTAGACTACACCAAACGCCTGGGACTAGTGTCAATAAGCCTGGGAGCTTCCCACCACTGATTATTACAGATATTTGATATTTGAGGGAACCGTGCAATAAATCCACCCCTACCGTCTCCCAGAATTCACCCGGCACCCCTGAGGCTATATCAGTGATTATCAGCAGCAGGAAACATAAACCGTTAACCACACGCTCTCATATTAAACAAAATCTCAAATTGATAACCTGTCAGAAGGTTCAGCTGCCCATCATCACAATACTTAAGTTAGCTTTATTAAACATTAGATCTCTATCCAGGAAGTCTTTTCTGATCAATGACTTCATCACTGAGCATAATTTACACGCCCTTTTTTTATCAGAAACTTGGCTAGATGAAAATAATGAAACAACTTCATTAATAGAATCTAGTCCTCCAAATTACAATTTCTTAAGCGAGAACAGAAAACACAGACGAGGTGGAGGTGTAGCCACCATCTTTCACAACTCAATGAACTTTAAAAAGGTAACTCTGGGCACGTTTGATTCTTTTGAATACCTAGCCACCCAGATAAATGAGCCTAACAAAGCGTTATTTCTAAGTTTATATAAACCACCAAAACTTAACTCTAACTTCTTTAATGATTTCAATGACCGTCTTTCTGTAATATGTATCGACTATGACCAACTAATCATCGTGGGGGACTTTAACATCCATACCGACAACCCCCAAGATAGACAAGCAAAAACATTAGATGATACTCTCCACAACTTCGGACTGATCCAGCATGTCAAACAACCAACACACAATAGAGGACACACTCTGGACTTAATTATCAGCAAAGGTTTAAATATTTCCGACATCTCTGTAATTAATATTGCATTATCTGACAATTTCTGTATTTTCTTTGAAAGTACCATCTCTGCTAAATTATCCAGCCACAGTAAGACCACTATAAAAAAGCGTTTTCTAGGGGACAGTTCAGTAGAAACCTTTAAACGTATTTATCCTTCCACCACATCCCCCTCATCTCCCAACTCAAACTCAGTAAATAAGTTGGTAGATAATTTCCTTGCGAAAATCTCAGAAATCATGGATTCCATTGCTCCAACTAAAGTGAAAGTAGTCTCAGGTAGAAAAAAGTCTCAGTGGACAAGTAATCCACTGGTACGTAGTGAAAAAAGAGAGTGTCGACAAGCCGAGAGAAAAGGGCGGAAAACTCGACTCCAGGTTCACTGTGAAATCTACAAAGAGAGACTGAATAGATATCAGCTAACTATAAAAGATGCTAGGGAATCGTTCTTTTCTGAAATCATCAACAGAAACATTAATAATGCACGGACTCTATTTGCAACAGTGGAAAGACTAACTAATCCTTTAGTGACAGTAGCCCCTGAACTAAATTCTACCAGGGCCTGCAATGAATTTGCCAGCTTTTTCACTGAAAAGATTCTAACAATTAGATGGTCAATCTGTACCTCAATATCGAACCCACAACCAGTGCCATCCCCAATCAACAACAATGTAGAGAAAATGTCTGAATTCCACGAATTAAACCAGAACAGCCTTGAAAAAATCATTATCCAATTAAGCTCCTCCTCCTGCTATCTTGATATCCTACCCACAGCTTTTCTAAAGAAAGTTCTTCCTGTTATTTGTTCTGATCTTGTTCAAATAGTGAACTCATCACTGCTATCAGGTGTCTTCCCTCAGGCTTTAAAAACAGCAGTTATTAAACCACTGCTAAAGAAGAAAAATCTGGACAACACGTTAATGCAGAACTACAGGCCAATCTCTAATCTTCCATTCATCAGTAAGATTATTGAAAAAGCTGTGTTTCAGCAGTTAAATTGCTTCATAACAATGACAAACCATTTTGATGTTTTTCAGTCTGGTTTCCGCGCTCACCACAGCACCGAGACTGTCCTCGTCAAAGTATTTAATGACATCCGCATAAATACAGACTGTGGAAGAACCACAGTGCTGGTTCTGTTGGACCTCAGTGCAGCATTTGACACTGTTGATCATGATAATTTATTGGAACGACTGGAGAGCTGGGTCGGACTCTCTGGTACAGTACTTGGCTGGTTCAAGTCTTACCTAAAGAACAGGGACTTCAATGTTTCAATAGGAAACTTTTCATCAGAACGAACAGAAATCACATGTGGGGTGCCCCAGGGCTCCATCCTGGGGCCCCTCTTATTTAATATCTACAAGCTCCCACTAGGCAAGATTATAGCAACCAATAACATTAGCTACCATAACTACGCAGATGACACTCAGCTCTACATTACAATGTCACCAGGTGACTCTGAACCCATTCAAACCCTAAATCAATGCATTGACCAAATAAATGGATGGATGTGCCATAACTTTCTCCAGCTGAATAGAAACAAAACTGAAGTGATTATTTTTGGACCCAAGGAGGAACGATCAAGAGTCAGCACACAGCTTCAATTAATACAGCTAGAAACTACTGATCAGGTTCGAAACCTAGGTGTAGTAATGGACTCAGACCTGAACCTCCAGGGTCACATAAAGGCAATAACAAGGTCAGCGTTCTATCACCTGAAGAACATCTCTAGGATTAAAGGACTGATTTTGCAACATGACCTAGAAAAACTCATCCATGCGTTTATCTTTAGTCGGATTGATTACTGCAACAGCATCTTCACAGGTCTGCCTAAAAAGTCAATCAGACAGCTGCAGCTGATCCAGAACGCTGCCACTCGCGTCCTCACTAGAACCAGGAAAGTAGAGCACATCACCCCAGCTCTAAAGTCCTTACACTGGCTCCCTGTAGCTCAGAGAATAGACTTTAAAATACTTTTACTAGTTTATAAATCATTACATGGCTTAGCACCAAAATATGTTGAAGACCTGTTGTCATGGTACCAACCACCAAGACCACTCAGGTCCTCCAACTCTAGCCTACTAAACATCCCTAGACTCAGAACTAAACATGGAGAAGCAGCTTTCACTTTTTATGCTCCCCTTATCTGGAACAGACTTCCTGACGAGTGTAGAGCTGCTGAAACTCTGAACTGCTTTAAATCGAGACTAAAAACCCATCTGTTTAGAATTGCCTTTGAGTAAATGCTTGATGTCATATGTATGAAATCTGTTCATGCTCTCTTGCTTTTTTTTACTTTTCTCTTGCTTTATTGTGTATCATGTGTAATGTGTGTTTCTTTTATGTGTTTTTTTTAAATCACCAAATCATGTAAAGCACCTTGAATTACCCTGCTGTTGAAAGTGTGCTATACAAGTAAAATGCCTTGCCTTGGTATGAAACACTCAGATTACCCCGAGGACCCCATTCCTTCTAAACTGTTATTCAAGGTTTTCCCGGATATTGGTCCAGTTATTATCCACATCATTAATTATAGCCTTTCCTCCGGTGTTTTTCATCTTTTTCAAACAAGCGGTTGTCCAGCCCCTGTTAAATAAACCAGGCCTAGACAACCTCAATTTTCGTCTGATTGCTAAATTACTACTAATAATTTAATAATAATAATTATCTAATCATTTTATCTAAAGTTGTGGGAAAAGTTGTCTAGGAGCAGTTAATGCAGCAACTGAACAAATATGGATTATTAGACTATTTTCAGTCTGGCTTTAGACCATTGTATAGTACAGAATATGCTCATATTGGTGAACTAAATTACATTCTAATGGCCACTAATTTAGGTTCTCATGTTCTCCTACTTCTCTACCTCTCAGCAGCATTTGATAATGTTGAACACACCATCCTAATCAAGCGTCTGGACCCTTGGGTTGGTCTTAATGGTATAGCGCTCGACTGGTTTTGTTCATATCTGACTGACTAATTGTTCCTCTTCCTCGGTCCCCTTCAACCTGGGGGGTTCCCCAGGGATCTATACTGGGACTCTTGTTTGACCATTTATATACTCCCATTGGGTTTTATTTTCAGAAAACACAAGGTTACCATATGTATGCAGGTGTCAAATCTCCCTTTCCATTAATTCTCATGCTTCAATCCATTCTGTTGCTGACTGTCTTTCAGAGGTTAGAAATTGGCTGGCCTCCAACTTTCTACTGTTGAAGGATGCCAAAACAGAAGCTATTCTCTTTACTTCTAAAAAAACATGCGACTCCAATTCCGGAACTTTCATCTCTCTCCGTTAATCTTAAGGTATGTGCAACCAGCCTGGGTGTTAAACTTTATCCTGATTTATTGATGGTGCCTCAAGTAAATGTCACTATCAAATCCTGTTTTTTCCAAGTCTGTCGTATTATCCAGCTTAAACATATTCTTAAAAGAAAACATCTGGAATCATTTATTCATGCATTTATCACATTTAGACTCAACTTCGCAAACTTTATTCTTTTTGGTGTTAATAACTCCTCACTTAATTGTATGCAGAAAGTGCAGAATGGCGAAGCGCGTTTCCTGACAAACACAGACAGACGATTCCATATCACTCCAGTTTTGGCTAAATTACACTGGCTCCCTGTTCCATATCGAATTCAGTTTAAAATTGTACTTTTTGTTTATAAAGCTCTTCACAATCTGTCTCCATTCTACCTCTGAATTGCTTACTAGTCATAGCCCCCCCCCCCCCCCATGCATGATCATCTGATGTTGCGGATTCCGAAAGCCAACTACAGGTCCTTCTCAAAAAATTAGCATATTGTGATAAAGTTCATTCTTTTCCATAATGTAATGATAAAAATTAAACTTTCATATATTTTAGATTCATTGCACACCAGCTGAAATATTTCAGTCTTTTATTGTTTTAAAACTGATGATTTTGGCATACATCTCATGAAAACCCAAAATTCTCAAAATCTCAAAAAATTAGCATATTTCATCCGACCAATAAAAGAAAAGTGTTTTTGATATAAAAAAAAGTCAACCTTCAAATAATAATGTTCAGTTATGCACTCAATACTTGGTCGGGAATCTTTTTGTAGAAATGACTGCTTCAATGCAGCGTGGCATGGAGGCAATCAGCCTGTGGCACTGCTGAGGTGTTATGGAGGCCCAGGATGCTTCGATAGCGGCCTTAAGCTCATCCAGAGTGTTGGGTTCTCTATGGGGTTCAGGTCAGGAGAGTTGGCAGGCCAATTGAGCACAGTAATACCATGGTCAGTAAACCATTTACCAGTGGTTTTGGCACTGTGAGCAGGTGCCAGGTCGTGCTGAAAAATGTAATCTTCATCTCCATAAAGCTTTTCAGCAGATGGAAGCATGAAGTGCTCCAAAATCTCCTGATAGCTAGCTGCATTGACCCTGCCCTTGATAAAACACAGTGGTCCAACACCAGCAGCTGACATGGCACCCCAGACCATCACTGACTGTGGGTACTTGACACTGGACTTCAGGCATTTTGGCATTTCCTTCTCCCCAGTCTTCCTCCAGACTCTGGCACCTTGATTTCCGCAAAATTTGCTTTCACCCGAAAAAAGTACTTTGGACTACTGAGCAACAGTCCAGTGCTGCTTCTCAAATTCAAATTCAAATTCAAATTCAAAATTACTTTATTAATCCCAAAGGGAAATTAAATGTTGTTGTAACTCATTATGCAAGTTCCTTCAAAGATTTGTTGTAGATGCTGATGGCTGTGGGTAGGGATGATCTCCTGTAGCGCTCTGCAGATCTGAAGAAGCCTCTGACTGAAGACGCTCTGTAGTTGTATGACAGTCTGATGTAGAGGACGCTCTGGATCTATGGCGTCTTCTTTTCAACCACTTCAGGGTTTTGTGGCTGTAGTTGAGGTATTATTTGAGCTTTTGTGATGTTAATCAGCTGCTGCCAGTTGTAAACCACCTTGTTGCCATGGTTATGCATCATAACAAATGTCCGAAAATAAAAAGTATCAGCAAAAATCCTTCCAGCTGCACAGCATTCAAAACCAGAGAGAACAGTTGTCCACAAAAACAATAACTTCTCTGTAGCCCAGGTCAGGCGCTTCTGCCGCTGTTTCTGGTTCAAAAGTGGCTTGACCTGGGGAATGCGGCACCTGTAGCCCATTTCCTGCACACACCTGTTCACGGTGGCTCTGGATGTTTCTACTCCAGACTCAGTCCACTGCTTCCGCAGGTCCCCCAAGGTCTGGAATCGGTCCTTCTCCACAATCTTCCTCAGGGTCCGGTCACCTCTTCTCGTTGTGCAGTGTTTTCTGCCACACTTTTTCCTTCCCACGGACTTTCCACTGAGGTGCCTTGATACAGCACTCTGGAACAGCCTATTCGTTCAGAAATTTCTTTCTGTGTCTTACCCTCTTGCTTGAGGGTGTCAATGATGGCCTTCTGGGCAGCAGTCAGGTCGACAGTCTTACCCATGATTGCGGTTTTGAGTAATGAACCAGGCTGGGAGTTTTTAAAAGCCTCAGGAATCTTTTGCAGGTGTTTAGAGTTGGTTGATTCAGATGATTAGGTTAATAGTTCGTTTAGAGAACCTTTTCATGATATGCTAATTTTTTGAGATAAGAATTTTGGGTTTTCATGAGCTGTATGCCAAAATCATCAGTTTTAAAACAATAAAAGACCTGAAATATTTCAGTTGGTGTGCAATGAATCTAAAATATATGTAAGTTTAATTTTCATCATTACATTATGGAAAAGAATGAACTTTATCACAATATGCTAATTTTTTGAGAAGGACCTGTATAAGTCTCGTGGGAAACGTGCCTTTATGTTTGCCGCTGCACAATTATGGAACAAACTTCCCCTTCTGGTGAGACAATCCACCTCTGTAGCCATTTTAAAATCACGTTTGAAATCTCACCATTTCAACTTAGCTTTCGGTGTCTGATGCATGTTTTATTTCCTTTTTATTGAAAGCTTTTAGTATTTTAGACTGTATTTCTTGTCTTATCCTGTACTGTATTCTGACTGTACTTTTCCTAGTCTTATTCTATATTGGTTATGTGATGTATGTTATGATCTGCTTTCTGTACAGTGGTTTGGTCAGCTGTCATGCTATTTGTTAAACGCTTTATAAATAGACATGACTTAACATTACTCATAAAAATGCCTTTGTATAGATGTTTATGTTCATAAAGGTGATAGTTTTCACGGATGTTTTTCAAGTCCACAAGAGTAAATAATAAAAGTATCTGAATATGATTGTTTTATTTATATTCATTATATCACAGTAATTATACAGGGAGAACCAAAAAGCTGGTGGTGGATTTCCACAGGCGTAGACCCACCATACTGACCCATAGGAACATCCAGAGAGTAGATATTGAAATAGTGGACTCTTAAGTACCTGGGTTTTTACCTGAACAATAAACTGGACTGGAGTCACAACAGTGATGCACTCTACTGGAAGGGTCAGACCTGCTGAGGAAACAGATTTTTTGAAGTGCAGGAGGCCCTCATAAAGACCTTCATTGAAATTGTGGTCGCATAAGCCATCTTCTATGGTTTTATCTACTGCAGCAGCAGCTTACCTACAGCTGAGAGGAAGGAGTTAGATAAGATCATCAGGAAGGCCAGCTCTGACCTAGGATGCCCCCTTGACCCAGATCAGGTGAAGGTAGAACGAAGAACTATGATTAAAATAACATCACCGTTGGACCGCAGCTCCCACCCCATGAGACTGTTGCTGAAGAGGAGAGCTACTTCAGCGATAGACTGTTCTACCTAAGGTGCACAAAGGAGCATTCCCACAGATGCTTCCTCTCAGCAGTTGTAAGTTTTGCTCCCTACAAAACTCAAATGTTCACATATTGGCTGTTAGGCCGGGAATATACTTGCTTTTAATTACGCGCACACGTGTTTATCGTGGCTGCCTCGCGTAGCTTGCGTTTGTTTCAAGCATTGTTTGTGCACGTCTTCTGAAATTAACGCAACGCGTCCGCACGCTGCAATATGCGAGTAACCAGTAGGAGGAGCATAGAGCGCTACGAGTATAGAGTGCTACTTGACTTACATAACTAGCTAGACATACTCGCCATGGATACCGTACCTGGTTTTGGGGTCTCACATACCTTCTACGTAACTGCCGCCGTCTTTTTTTCTGTCGTGATCTCAACAATAACCAGAAGCTTATCCCTTCTATGGTCGCCAAGTTTCTGTTGTTTTGTTTTTGTCCTACAAATCCGGCAACAACAGCCCTCTATCTGGAATTAATTCTGTTCTGTGCTTTGGTGGCTTTGGGTGGTAACTCCTGATGGCTGCATGCGGTGCCTTAGGGGGTTGCACTGACTGACATGGGTTACTGGCCTGGTGGCCGTGTCGCGCCTTTGTAGGGTCTGGGGGTTCGGGGCTCTGGGGCGCCGCCCCGCCTAGCTGTGGTCCTGGCTGGGGGTCGGCCTGTGTGGGGTCTCTGTTGCCGGTCCCGGCCTGTGGGGGTCGGGGCCAGCCGGTGGCTGGCATGTGCGGCCGCTTCTCTTTTTTTCTTTACGCTGATTGTCATCGCCGGTTCCTGTATGGCGTCTCGCCTTGATTGCTGGTTGGGGTGCCTGGCTGCTGGTCGCAGCGGCATTTCTGGGCCTGATCAATCTATTTTCGCACTGGACTTGGTTCCTGAGTCTTGGTCTTTGTGCGCTGCGGAGCGCTGTGGTTGGGCGTTTGGCCAGGTTTGGTCGGATTTGCCGGTGGACTGCCCAGGTAGTGGGCGTGCAGGGCAGGTGGGTGGAGGCTATGGGTCTATCCACACCCCTGTTCGGTATGGGCCATCAAAGGTTGGGGTCCGGATGAGGAACAGGTGGTCTGGTCGGGGTCCTAGGCTGTTGGGCTGCTTTGGCACTGTGGGGCCCTTGGCGGTCTGCTTGTCTCCGTCCAAAATGTAGGGGGTCCACCTCCCGGGTCAGGGGCTGGTTGGTGTACTGGGGCATCGGTACCTGGACCTGAGAGCATGAAGTGTGTATGGGGTGTGTGAGTGAGGGTACAAGGTAGGCATCATCATGGGTGTCTTGGTGAGTCAGTGAGAATGTATGTGTTTAAGAGGGAGGGAACGTTTGACTGTGCCTGTATTTCTATGTGTACCTGTAAGATTGGGTCTTGGGCTGCCCTCTCGCCTGGCGCACCTCAGGCCTTACATTTAATGGGGGGCCTATTTCCCCTCAGTCACTCCCTGCCAGTGACGGATGCCCCTGCCCACTGGTGCGTCGGTGGTTAATCCGGTTCGGACCTGGTGCGTGCCTGGCCAGGCCTGGGTGGACCGGTGTGTTGGTCGGCAGATGCGCTGGGCCGATGTCTTCCTTTGGATCGGACCAGTGACAACATGTTTAGCCGCATGCTGTCATTCCATCAGTGGTTGTCTAGGTGGTGTCCTGCAACCGACGTGGGCTACATTGATAACTGGAGAACTTTTTGGGGAAAACCTGGTCTGATCTGGAGAGACGGCATCCATCCCACTTTGGATGGAGCAGCTCTTCTTTCTAGGAATATGGCCGAATTTATTAGTCCTCCAAAACACTGACAACCCAGGGTCCAGACCAGGAAGCAGAGTCGTAGTTTAACCCACCTCTCTGCTGCTTCTGTACTGTTACCCACCCATTACCCTATAGAAACAGTGTTTTGCCCACGGCCAAAATTAAATGGATTAAAAGTTAAGCCAACAAAAGCAAATTATGGAAATCACATAAAGATAAATACGACTTTGACTGAACAGGAAAATAAATCTATTAAATGTGGTTTATTAAACATAAGATCTCTCTCCTCAAAGACTTTGTTAGTAAATGACTTGATTTGTGATAATCACATGATTTGCTTTGTCTCACAGAAACCTGGTTGCAGCAGGAGAATTATGTCAGTATAAATGAGTCAACTCCTTCCAGTTATTGAAATTTTCACATTCCTAGAAGTACTGGGCGAGGAGGAGGAGTTGCAACCATTTTCGTTCTGATTTACTAATTAGTCCAAGACCAATTGATAGCAACAGTTCTTTTGAACATCTAACCCTTAATTTTCCTCATCCAAGTTGCTAAACATTAAGACCATTTTTGTTTGTGGTTTTGTATCGTCCACCAGGCCCTTACTCTCAATTCTTGGATCAGATCTCACATTTTTTTTCTGATTTAGTATTAAATACTGATAGGGTCATTATAGTGGGGGACTTCAATATTCATGTGGATACTGAAAGTGATAGCCTAAATGCAGCCTTTAATGCTATTTTAGACTCAATTGGCTTTACTCAAAAAGTACAGGGATCGACCCACTCGGGTAAACACACTTTGGACCTTGTACTGACATACGGTATTGAGTGTGAGGAAATAACAGTCCACCCACATAACCCGGTCTTGTCTGACCACTTGATAACTTTTGAATTTACTTTAACTGACCATCTTAAATCTGAAAGAAAGTTTCATTATAGTAGAGCTTTATCAGACAATGCTGTAACAATTTTTAAAGAATCTGTTCGATTCTTACTTTCCTCAGTGTCTCAGAGTAACACAGTGGATGGCAGCAATTCCATCTCTAACCCTTCAGAAATTAATGGTCTGGTTCACAGCGTTACTTCCTCATTGCGTTTGGCATTAAAAATGAAAGTGGCTAGCCATAGGAGGCTGACTCCTTGGATTAACGCAGAGTTGCATACTTTAAAGCAGAATACTAGGAAGTTGGAGAGAAAATGGCGCTCTACACATCTAGAGGATTCCTATTTAACCTGGAATAACAGTCTACTGCTGTATAAAAAGACCCTTCGACAAGCTAGAACAGCATATTTTTCATCATTAATAGAGGCGAATAAAAACAATCCTAGGTTTCTTTTTAGTACAGTTGCCAAACTTAACACAGTCATAGCTCTGTTGAGCTAACTATTCCCCCAGCTCTTAGGAGTGATGATTTTATGGGATTCTTCATAAATAAAATAAATTCTATTAAAATTAAAATCATTGTCATCCTCCCAAACATGATTACTTCTTCCTCAGTAAATGAGGCAGCATCGGAAAGAACTGTAGAACCTCATTTGGGCTTAGACTGTTTTGATTCAGTCGAGCTTTCGGCATTATCAAAAATATTAGCCTCATCTAAACCTTCAAGTTGTATGTTGGACCCTATCCCAACCAAATTATTTAAAGAAGTGTTCCATTTGGTTCCTGGCCCCATTTTGGATATGATGAATCTATCCTTACTAAACGGATACGTACCACAAGAATTTAAAATGGCTGTAATTAAACCTTTACTCAAGAAACCTTCCCTTGATCAAGATGACTTAGTGAATTACAGACCTATATATAACCTTACTATCTTATCCAACAACCTTGAAAAAATTGTTGCTAATCAAGTCTGTGAGCATCTAAACAGTAACGAGCTGTTTGAAGAGTTTCAGAAAGGATCATAGCACTGAAACAGCACCGGTGAAGGTTACTAATGATATTCTCATGGCCTCAGATAATGCACTAGTGTCTGTTCTGGTTTTGTTAGATCTCAGTGCTGCTTTTGACACAGTCGATCACAATATTCTCTTAGAAAGGCTTGAACATGTTGCAGGGATCAAAGGAACAACACTAGGCTGGTGTAAATCATATTTGTCCGACAGATTCCAGTTTGTTCATCTAAATGATCAATCTTCTTCACTCTCAAGGGTTACTTGTGGAGTTCCACAGGGGTCTGTGTTTGGACCAATTCTGTTCACCATATATATGCTCCCAATTGGTAGAATCATTAGACAGCATGGGATAAATTTCCACAGCTATGCCGATGATACACAACTATATTTATCCATAAATCCTGATGAACCCAGTCAGTTAGGTAGATTACAGGCGTGTCTGGAAGACATAAAAACATGGATGACCCTGAACTTTTTGCTTTTAAATTCTGACAAAACAGAAACTGATTAGTCAATCACTTATCTGGATGGCATTAAATTGGCCCCCAGTAATAACGTAAAGAACCTTGGCGTTATTTTTGACCAAGACTTGACATTTAAATCCCATATTAAACAGGTTTCTAGGATTTCTTTCTTTCACCTCCGGAATATTGCTAAAATTAGAAACATCCTGTCCAGGAGTGATGCTGAGAAACTAGTCCATGCATTTGTTACCTCAAGGCTGGATTATTGTAATTCTTTACTATCATGTAGTCCACAAAATGCCATTAAAAGCCTTCAGTTGATTTAAACTGCGGCAGCAAGAGTTCTGATGAATATTAAAAAGCAAGATCACATTTCTCCTGTTTTAGCTTCCCTTCATTGGCTCCCTGTTAAATCCAGAAATGAATTTAAGATCCTTCTTCTTACATACAAAGCCCTTAATAATCAAGCTCCATCATACATCAGAGATCTAATTGTTCCATATGTTCCTAACAGAGCCCTTCGCTCTCAGACTGCAGGTTTACTTGTAGTTCCTAGGATTTCTAAAAGTAGAATGGGAGGCAGATCTTTTAGTCATCAGGCTCCTCTCCTGTGGAACCAGCTCCCAGCTTTAGTCCGTGAGGCAGACACTCAGTTTACTTTTAAGGCCAGGCTTAAAACTTTCCTTTTTGATAAAGCTTATAGTTAGAGTGGCTAAGGTCATCCTGAGCTATCTCTGTAGTTATGCTACTATAGGCTTAGACTGCTGGAGGACAGACTTACCAATTTTCTTCACTCTGCTACTTCCTTTTCTCCTACGACTCTCCAGTTGTATTACAGTACATTCTGTTATTTCGACTGTTAATTTTGTTTTCTCTCAGTGTTTTTCTCTCCATAGAAGATATACCTGGTCTGGGATCCTGCTTGGCTGCAATGCCCTGTTGGACGGGGGGCATCGACTGGGATGATCCTCCCAGTAACTGAACATCCACTGTGTCCTGTTATCAACTTTTTACTTTCTGTAACATAGAAAGTTCTATTATATCAGATCTTCTGTTCCTTCTGTGTTTCTGCTCTGTCTTCTCAAACCCCCAGACGGTCGTGGCAGATGGCCGCTCCTACTGAGCCTGGTTCTGTTGGAGGTTGCTTCCTGTTAAAGGGGAGTTTTTCCTCTCCACCGTCGCTACATGCTTGCTCAGTATGAGGGATTGCTGTGGTTGGAAAGTCTGCATCAACGGGGCCCAACCTCACGCCAATGACTGACGCAATCTGCTGGGATTCCTTAAATAGGAAACTTTTTAACTGATTGGAATGTTTGTATAAATGTATTGAAATGATTTCTTGTTAAGTGCTTTGAGATGACATCTGTTGTGAATTGGCGCTACATAAATAAACTGAATTGAATTGAATATATATATATATATATATATATATATATATATATATATATATATAGTTCACATTTATATTAATACTTGTTTGTATTTACCCTATTTGTTAGTGATTGTACTGCCATGTAGGATCTCCCAGGTAAAATAACTGTTCCCACAGCTATTGTAGATTAGCAACAGCTAATATGACTAAATTCAATTCAATTTATTTATATAGCGCCAATTCACAACAGATGTCATCTCAAGCAGCTCTAGATGTCCTCATCATCAGCTGTAGCGGAGATGACATTCAATTCAATTCAATTCAAAAATACTTTATTGATCCCAGAGGGAAATTAAGTGTCGGTATAGCTCATATAATTTAATTCTTTAAGGAGTTGTTGTAGATGATGATGGCTGTGGGCAGGAAGGATTTCCTGTAGCGGTCTGTATTGCAGCGAAACTGAAGAAGCCTCCGACTGAGGCTGGGGTGGTCAGCAGTGTCCAGTTGGTGAACATGATGGAGGACCTGTTCCAGCTTAACCTTCTCCACATTCAGATGTCAATCATCTTCTCCTCCATCACCCAAAGGCGTCAATAGAGGGTGGGTGTAAACCCAGCAAAAATAGAAAAGGCCAACAGGTTTGTCAACAGTGTTATGGCTTTTTTTATTCCCACACATTAGACATGACAGTCCTTTTGGACAATTGATGTTAAAGCAAAAAGTATAAATATAGGCCTGATTGTTATGTCTAATGTGTTGTTGATGTAGTGTTTTTATTTCAACAATTACATCTACTGCCATAACACTGTTGACAACTCTGTCTCCCCCCCAACCCCATTTTACTGTACATAAGTCTCTTTTGCTTTCTGGCCCCTCTTTGTCTTTTTTTATCTCTGTCCCTTTGTTTTATAGAATCGTGTGTTTAAAAAAATAAATGTTTTATTTTCTATAATGACTGAAAATTGTTTCAACAGTATATAACAAGGGAAGAAATAAACAATTTATCAGCCAACTGCATTTTTGAATTTTGATAAATACCTTAAACATCTCAATATTAAAATAAACCTTAGCATCTGCAATATTACAAAGCCAAATCATACTAATTATGCGGCTACAGAACTATGATTTTTTTTCTCTCGAAATGGAATAAATATCTTTGTGTGTAAGAAAAACAGAAACTTCATTCATTTGTTGTTTATTTAATCAAAATAAAAACGGACAGCACTTAAGGATATGAAAGAAGTGGCACTAAACGATAACGATATGAAAAGAAGTGGCATTAAAGGTGATGCACATATATTGTTAAGTACTTCTCCTTATGATCTTCCTGTAGTTTTAGGCAATTGATATGATCTGTAAGGAAAAACACATTTTATATTAAAAACAACTTAAAATTTCAACATTGCCCATCTTAGTTAGAAACCCACTCACCACAACAAGACAAAGGTGCTGTAAACAAATGACCACACAGACATAACACTTATAGGTGTACGTATAAAAGTACAAAAATGAAGGTGAATATAACAGCATATCAGAAATGGTTAATGCCTTAACTGACTACTCTTGTAAGTTTAAAAAAAGTCACAAATCTCTGACAAAATATGAAATATATCTGGAGTTAGTTGGTCGACAACGGGTTGAAATGATCACATTTGTTATCTACATGTTAAAACTGTCAAAATAACGTGTTGGAACATATGTGTGTGTGTGTCTTGACCGCAAAGCGATCAATACTTTATTTTGATGGTGAAATGAGCAAACTCAATAATTTTGTTAAATAAAATCATGAAGCCCCATTTGCCCATAGCTTTTACTAAAACTATGTGAAGTTTGAATAAATCAACATGTAAAGTAAATAAAAATTTGATTATTTCAACCCATTTTCGACAAAGCAGCCTTATCTTAAATGCACAACATCTTAACCTGTTCAGTTTGTAGATTCCCAGCGTGATTAACTAGCTACTTTGTTAGGAGTTCAGCTAGCAGGAGCTTCATCTACAAAATATTGTACAGAAATATAATTTTACTCACCGAAAAAAATGGAGCAGAGACTTCTTAGATGGTCTGTTAGTGTAATCAGTACCACAGCAAGCCATCTTTGTCCAATAAGTGCATGATTTATATCTAAACACTAATAAAGTTTGCGGATACAACTGATGCTCAAGTTCAGAGAAAGGAAATGGCCAATGTCTTAACGTGAGTCCCAGGCTGAAGGCCTTTTCCTGTTAGCCACCGTTAGCCACCAGCCTTAGCGCTGACGGCTCATCCCAGACCTGTCAATCAAAAGGACACGCCCCTAATTATTCATAATTTCAAGATTCAATTATGTCTAAACGGATGAGTTAGGAAAAATTTCACTCCCCTCAGAGTTGTCATGACGGTAAACCTGACCTATTAAACCTAAAAGGTTTTTTTGAACCAGGCTGTAAACATGTTTATTTCTGCTGTGAAATTGGCCTTCTTAACATCGGAGTCAATGGGAAATTGCTCCTTTCTGGAGCCAGCCCCCAGCGGATCAGGGGTGAACTGCAATTTTTGTTACTTCCGGGATGGCTTCAATTCTGAGCGGCAGAGTTTGCCCCTTGGCGTCAACGCAACGTTAAGCGAGGTTAAAAAGCAAGTATATTCCCAGCTTTACTGTGTGAATAGCGATCCATTTCCTTTATTATTATTGTGTGAATGCTGATCCATTTCCTTTATTGTGTGAATACGGATAATCATTCACACAATTACTTTAGCGTTTTAGCTCATTGTTGATTTTTGACTAACTTTTCATACTGATTGTTTTAAGGCTAATGATAGCATGCTAGTTAGCATTAGCCTGCTAGTTTGTATTAGCTTGCTAGTTAGCATTATTATGCTATAGCTCATATAAGCATTGTAGCAAATTTTTGCATTTTGACTAGGGGTGGTGAAAAAAATCGAATATTAATTTATCGTGAGTATGTTATGAACGAGTATGAATCGATTATTACTTTTTCCAAAATCTTTTTTTTTTTGCTTGCATTTTATTTTGAAAAATTTAACCCGTGGTCAACGTAAGTTGAACGTCATGAACGCACCTAGTTCCTGTTAGCAAGTGCGTGTAACATAACGGTCAGAACAAGTGAGTGAGAGCAGGTGTGTAAAATGAAGGAGGAACAATAAGGAGCGAGCAACCAACCAATCCACCCAGCTCCATCTGGGCTCAAAGCGAGCGTGTGGATTCATTTTGGTTTTAATGGCTGGAGCTCAAAACATATTGATAGAATGCATGCCGTCTGTCGACATTGCCACACTATACTTAAGTACTGCGGCAATACCAGCACCTTGAGGGCCCACATTTCCCGCTTCCATCCGGAGGAGGCAGGGTGGGTTAAAGACGACCGCCTGAAGCCCGTCATTCCACCGAATCAGCGCACTCTCCACGATATGACAAAATTAGTCCCGGGCTCGGAGAGAGCTAAGAAAATCACAATGTCGATATCTTATTTTATTGCTAAAGATATGAGGCCATACAGTGTGATGGAAAACCAAGGCTTCCTTTACATGGTCCACAGTATGGAGCCATGGTATGTGATACCATCGCGGAGCTTTTTTTACACAGAAGTTGATTCCAAATCTTTACAAGGAGACAAAGTTTTTAGTGCAAGTATCCCTCAAGTCTGCTCTCAGGGTAGCAATAACTTGCGATCCCTGGACCTCCAGAGCCACCGTCTCATATGTGACCGTTACAGCTCATTACGTCAACAGTGAGTGGAAGCTAGCCTCATATGTGCCTCAGACGAGAGCTATGAATGATAGCCACACAGGCGCTAATATGTGCGAGTTTCTCAAAGCTATGGCGGACGAGTGGGGGATAGAGACACACGACCTGGTTCTCATCACCGACAACGCTTCAAATATGAACATGGCTGCAGAGCGTGGCAACTTTCTACATGTCCGGTTTTACGCTCACACCCTAAACCTCGCCTGCCAACGAGCGCTGAAGTTGCCTGCTGTAGCCCGACTGTTGGGTCAAGTCAGACGGATCACCACCTTCTTCCACCGCAGCACCACAGCGAGTCATGTGCTGGAACAAAAGCAGACCCTTGTCAGTAAGCAAAAGGCTTAAAATTAATTAAAAAATGACATATTTACCTTTGTAATAGAAGCTAGTCTATTTTTACTGTTGCATTCAAAGCAAGCTTTTTATTAATTTTAAAATTACCAGTAGGCTATTTAAAAATATGATTCCTTATATAGGCTACTAGTAATTAGCTTTTTCTTCTTTTTTTTTTACCAGAACTGCCTAAACACAAACTGAAAACAGATGCTCCAACAAGGTGGAATAGTGGCTTCGACATGGTTGATTGGTTCCTTGAACAGCAGCCTGTCATCTGCGCTGCGCTCCTCTCTCCTGAAGTAAGTATGGGATTTAAGATTTTATTAGACCTAGTAGCAAGCCAAGGTGTGAAAAATATTTTTGTTAACTGAAGAAAAAAACTACACTGTAAAATAAAAATATGTGTACACACAAAACTAAAATAAAATAAAAATATACAGAAACTTTCTAGTTTTGTCAATTTGACACACAACAAGCCTAAGGAGGCACTGGTGCATGTGTTTGAGAATTGGTCTAAATGACAGTCATTTTGTTGGCGTTGATGGATAAACCTTAAAGCATACAGTGTTGATTCCTTTATTTTAACTTTTCCTGTCCTCAATTCCCATCATCCTTACAGGTTCGGAAAGGTGCACATGACATCTGCACACTGAATGAGGCAGATGTGTCCGGCGCTGAACACCTTGTGAAGACCCTCAACCCCATGAAATTGGACACCACCACAATGTCTGAAGAAAGCATGCCTCCTCTTTCCCCCCTCATCTACGTCTACTCATCTCTACCCCTCTACATGCACAGCTCCTTGCCAACTTCACCCCTGCACCAGAGGATGAACCGATGACCCGTGAAATCAAGCATGCCATCCGAGAAGATTTGAGGAAGAGATACACATCTACAAAAGAGAGGCACGCACTCCATACAGCATCTTGCCTGGATCCTCGCTTTAAAGCTCTCCCATTCCTCTCAGAGGATGAAAAAGTAAAGACATACAGCAGAGTGACTACAGAGGCTGCATCATCCCTCGAGGTACTTTGTTAATAATTCTACTTTTTTAGGGAAGGATTAATTAATTATCTGATTGATAGAATGCTTTTTATCAGTTGTCTGCTTTGTGTCTTATTTCACTGCTTCCCTGTGTTAGATGGTGAGACAAGAGGCTGAAGTCCCTGAGGGGGAAGGTGATGACATGGCTGAGGGGAATGATGACTGTGAGGAGGAGAATGATGCAGATCAGAAGGTTCGTGACGAAGCCCTGAAGCTGGTTGAAGATGGCCCCTCCATACCCTCCACCTCAAGACTATCTTCTCTGACTGCACTGCTGGGCCAAACATTTAATGTTGCTGGCACCACAGTGGAGCCCAAGTCGGCACAAATAAGGGCTGAGGAAGAGGTTTGCATGTATCTGGAGGCCCCTTCACTTCCTCTCACCGATGACCCCCTTGAGTGGTGGAGCACCAACGATCATGTGTATCCTCTCCTACCCAAGCTGGCCAAACCATATTTATGTATCCCAGGTACGAGCGTTGCTGCAGAGCGAGTGTTCTCCACTGCGGGGGACATCGGGTCAACACAACGGAGCACTCTCACTCCACAACATGTGGACCAGATGGTCTTCCTCCATAAGAATCTGGTCATTCCAGAGCAGTAAATGTTTAGTAAAACTTGATTACTGACATGTTAGTATGTTGCATTTTGTCACTGTGTTCTACAGTATATATAGGCTGAAGCTACATTAAGTTGGTTCTACCTCCCAAAGGAAATAAGCCTTTCATTTATTTGTTGTTTAGTACAACTTGATCAGTCACAACACAATGTCATGTATTCATTTCTGTGTTCTACAGTATATAAGCTAGTAAAGCTACAAAAAGTTTTGCCAAGTTATAAATGCAAATAATTCTGAAATTACTATACTACACAGGAAATGCTTTGAGTTGTTACTCAATAAAAGAAGTAAGTAATTCAGCAGCTGACTGTTTCTTTTATTACTGCAATAACTTTGTAGACTATTTTCAGTTACTGTTGTCAAATGGAAAATCAAAAATCGCTAATCGAGAATCGTTAATAATCGAAACTCGGCTGGTAATCGAATCGAGACCTCAATAATGGTAATCGGATCGGGAAATGAGACAGATTAACCACCCCTAATTTTGGATAACTAATCTTACTGATTGCTCGGATGCTAATGATAAGATGCTAGGTAGCATGAGCATGCTAGTTTATATTGGCATGCTAGGTAATGTTAGCATTTAAGCTCATTTTTAATTTTGACTAACTTCGTACTGATTGTTTCTAGGATAATGATATCATGCTTGCTAGCATTAGTATGCTAGATCATGTTATCATTTTTGCTATTTTTTGCATGACTAACTCGCTGATTGCTCGGATGCTAATGATAGAATAGTACTTAGCGTTAACATGCTAATTAGTATTAGCATGCTAATTAATGTTACAATTATAGCTCATTTTTGAATTTTGACAAACTTCGTACTGATTGTTTCAAGGCCAATGATAACATGCTAGTTAGCAATAGCATGCTACCTAATGTTATCATTTTGACTCACTCATACCTATTGATTCTAATGATAATATGCTAGCTAGCATTAGCATGCTAGCTTTTATAGGCATTTTAGCTAAATTTTGAATTTTGCTTAACTTTTCATACTGATTGTTTTGAGGCAAATGATAGCATGCTAGTTAGTATTAGCATGCTAGCAAATGTTAGCATTTTAATTTGGACAAACTTTTTCATACTGTTTCGGTTAGCATTAACATGCTAGTTAAAATTAGCAGTATTACCACTCAGCAGTCAGCATTAACCCAGCATTTTCAAAGGAATTGCAATTTCTCTAGTTTCGAATAACATTTCTTCTGTTCAAATCAAATCAAATCAAACTTTATTTATGAAGCGCTTTTCATACAAGAAGTTGCATCACAAAGTGCTTTACAGATTAAAATGACCCCACATAAAACCACCTTCCCTTCCCTCCCCCACAGATTTAAAAGCATGGTCACAGTTATACCCCCCTCCCCCCAACCCATCTCCCATGCACACACACAGTTAAAAGAAAAGGTAAAAAAGGACATTGGGCCGAGTGCAGATGAACCATGCAAGGAAACGCCATCAGAGGAGCCATCTGCCCCGGCAGCAGTAGATTAACAGCACCAGCCGAGGCACTGACACAGGGCACCCAGTGGAGGCAAGGCCAAGACCCCCACCTCCACCCAAGCTCCACCCGGAGAGCACCCAGGCAGCTACAGCCGACCACCGCTCCCGGGGCAGAGGGCTCCCACAGAGGAAACACTGGAACGGGGATTAAGATAAATTAAAGTATAAAAAGAAACGGTAAATTAATGTGCTAAGATTGAAAAGTAAAACTGATAAAAATATAATCATATAAAACATCCAAAGCAATTAAACAAACAGTGATAAATAATAATCAGTTAAAAGCTAAGCTAAAAAGGTGAGTCTTGAGCCTTCTCTTAAAAACATGAATATTCTCTGCAGCCCTGAGGTTCTCTGGCAGCCTGTTCCAGAGGTGAGGGCCATAAAACTGGAAAGACGCCTCGCCATGCTTGTGTGTCCTGACTTTTGGGGTGACAAGGAGACGGCTGCCAGAGGAGAACTTGAACTTGAGTATACTATTTTTGATAACTGTACAGTTTTTGAATTTTAGTGTGAATCTGTCACTTTACTGCTATTTTGCCTGAATGTCTCCAGTGTGAGACTATAGAGGGAATTCTATTCTACTATGTCCTATTGTAATCAGATAATTTAATTCAAAGCAACATTAGTTAATTTAAAATATATATAATATAATGGGAGGAGCTAGTGCCAGACGGTGTTTTGCAAGATGGCAGCTGTCGATCTAGCGCTGGAAGAGAGAGTCTACCTTCTCTATTTACTGTGGAGAGGAGAGTAGAGCAGCGGCGTAGAGGACGTTCTTGCCGTTCTTGGGTCCAAAAGTTCCTCCAGAAGCGTGAGCAGTTTGGTGAGTTTCACCACTTGCTCCAAGAGCTGCGTCTGGATGATGGTCGCTTTAAGCAGTACCACCGTCTGTTCCTCACCCAGTTTGAAGAGCTGTTTTCCCGCATCTGTCCAACCATCGCCCGCCAAGACAGACAACTACAGGCGCTCAATCCCACCTGCTGAGCGCCTGTCCATCTGCCTGCGGTTAGTAAAAGTGTATAATACGTGTATAATACGGTAGTCCTTTATCGATACGTGTGCTAATATATGCTATGCTATCAGAGTATGCAGTCAGTGTTTACTGATAGCAAACTGTGGTATGGAGGCCACTGTTTATTAGATATACATTCTGAGTATCAATAGAAATATTATAAAGTCCTGATTTAGTTTACTTTAGACCTGGTTAAATTCTGGTATAGAACCAGTCTAATATTTTTATATAATCCCTGCAGCTGTCAGACTCTTTAATTGGCACACTGTAGTTGTAAAAGTTGCTTGCAATCAAATAAAGATATGGCAAAGTTAAGACAAAACAGGACAGACTGTTTTGTATAATATTAACTATATATTATATGATTATTCAAATAATTATAAAATATTTTATATAATATTTACATATTGTGTAATTTTGCTCTGAGAACAACAAAGTATTTTTGAATTTGAATAATGTATTTTTTAACTACAGTACAGATAATACTATTTTTAAATAATGTTCTCCAGGTTCCTTGCCGGAAACTCCTATAGGACCACTGTGTTCAGTTTCCGAGTTGGTGTCTCCTCAGTGTGCCAGATCGTCCCCCAGGTAGTGACGGCCATCTGGGACTGTCTACTGGAGGACTACATGGCTGTACCTTCCACTGAACACTGGTGGTCCATCACAGAGGAATTCCAGGAGTTGTGGAACTTCCCTCTCTGCTGTGGAGCTCTCGATGTCCAGATCAATTTTACCAATCATTTATTATTTAGTTAATAAATGGAGCTTGCCTCCAACATGAACAAACCTCAAATTCTCTCGTCTTCACAGTGTTATGTTCCTATATAGTAGTATATTTTTGGATTTGTATTATATTCATTGAATAGTTGTGTGGCAATATTTGCTGTGTAGTAGAACTAACTAAGACATTTAGTCTTTATTAAAATTTATTTGAAAAAGTATTCAACAAATCTCAAACAAAAAACAAACAAATATGAAAAATATAACTATTTACAGACAGAGAAAGGAATAAAAAGGACCATGCTTAAGAGGTGGAAGAGCCTCAGGATCATTGGAAGGAGAAGAAGAAAAGTGCGTTGTTCCTGCCCTGGAGTGCCTGTTGCCTCGTGTTTTAATCAAAATTACTGATTACTAGGCTCTAATGGTTCCAGATTTAATACAGCTGTGGTGTTTTCAAAAATTAATTTATGAATTTGGAACTTGACGAACTCTCCTGTCATGGTCTCCAGAGCAGGAACAAGGCTGAGGAGGAAGACTGTTGGAGACTGCCATGGCCTCTTGAGGCACCCCAGGATGGCCAGCCCCATCTCGGACCGACCGTCCTGGGACCCGTCCCTCGTCCGCCTGGGTGCTCTCCTACTCTTTGGGCCTGTAAAACAAAGCACAAAACAACACAAAGTAATGAGAAGGCTGCTGCTAGATTTTCCTTTTCAACATGGTAAAAACAGGCTATAATGTGATTGGTAGTAGATTATTAGTAAAGGTAACTATTCTCAAAAAGTGAGTTAATGTGAATGTTAAAAGCTATCAGTGGTTGCTTGTACATCAGAATTATACATGGTACATTTATGGTTGCTATAATTTCCTTCACACACCTGTGGGTGCAGCAGCAGGGACTCTGTCAAGACAATATTAAATGTTAAGTCAAAAGGTTAATAATAATAGTCAGAGAAATTATATACAGTGGTTCCTCATTTATTGCAGGGGTTACGTACTAAAATAACTTTAAAACCCCTCGCCACACACTTTATGCACTTTTCTCAGACATACATTAACATTTACTCCCAGTTCTCACTAGTTTAAATACTCTCAAAGTTCAAACCATCGTAGATTTTTTTTTTTTAAGTATTAATATGCTGCGGTTTCTTTGTCCGCAAGTCGCTCTGGTGCGTCTTTTTCCACTGAAGGTCTCGGAGCAGGTGTCTGTTTCCAAGTGAGGAACATAGTTATGGGTAGTTTTTGGTGCTGTTTTTTCTACAGGACGAGAAGATTCTCATAACCAGACATGATAAATTTGGCAAGCGCAGTAGACATGACACGGAGAAGATTGACAATTGCCTCCAATCAATCAGGACGCAGAACGCAATGCGCTGGAAAATTGTGCTGTGCTATAAAGAAATCAGCGAAACAGCAAGGCCGTGTTATACCGAGGGACCACTGTATACCTACTGTCTATTAGTAAACAATAACATGACAACATACATAAATTATATGACAACATACATAAATTAACGTCCCTGGTCCTCTGGGAGGATGTTCTCCGCAGGCCGAACGTTGACTCCCCCCATGTTGCTGCTGGTCTCCCTTGGGGTGATGAAGCGGTCGAGAAAGCTTATGTCCGCGGAGAACTTCCATTTCCTCCCCGATCCTTCTGCTGACCCACTCCGCTTCTCCTTCTACTTCATGTAGGTGTCCCTGAAGATCTTCCTTCCACTTTTTTTCTGCAGAAGTCCTCAGAATAAACACATTATCTTGTTAGCGGAAAAGTATTTGTACATCAGTGGGAAAATAATTGAAAAATAGCGGGACAGTAGGGGGGTTTACTAGCATTTGCGCAGGTTTGCAGAGTCAGTCAAAACTTTCATAACTGAAATAAACTTACCAGATTGTCCTTTCTCCTCACTTATATTCCTCCAAGCGAGGTCCTTTTTATTCCTCTCTGTAGAGAAAGCCGCTGGTGTCATACAGCTCCAGATTAGCCACAGCAGTCATCAGTATTTCCTCCATGTTGAATGAAAAACTTTGCTGGTCCCCGTGAACTGGGTCACAGCACCACGTGACACAACACCAGGCTCCTGATTGGTCGACGCGACGCGAATTTGATGCCGAAGTTCATATTTTTCAACTTCAGCGGCAGACGCAAAAACGCGCTTCACGCGCGAATGCACAAAATGCACCACATAAAATCACACAAGAATTTTCTGCCCAGCGTCTAACGCTTCATTCGCGCGAATTTGACGTGCAAATGAGGCAGAAATTCATTTTCGCAACACAAAAACGCGCGTGACACAACTCAGAAACCCTTACGCACGTCTGCGTGCTTCTGCATTGACTTTACATGTAAACCTGACGCCGTTGGCGCTTCAAACGCGTTCGGTGTGAACGCACTGTTAGGGTTACTTTCCTAATCTTTGCTTGTACTCTCTAAATCCATGTAGGCTGCCATGTTAGATTCAGTTAGCTAAATGCGGCCACGACATTGGTGTACAACATGGGTCTCCAATTCCGGGCCTCAAGGGCCTGTCTCCTGCCAGTTTTAGATGTGTCTCTGCTCCAACACAGCTGATTCAAATGGTCCAACATGTCAAAGTTCTGCAGAGGTTGTGCTAATGAGCCATCATTTGATACAGGTGTGTTGAACCAGGGAAAGAACTAAAACATGCAAGAGACCGGCCCTTGAGGACCAGAACTGGGCACCCCTGTTCTAAAATGATAAATTTTTACTACTGTCTCATTATACTCAAAACAAACTACTCCCAAAACTAAAATATTGATCATAAAAAACGTTGCTATTACAAAAGGAGACATTTTACTTTTGAACGCAGTTCGAACATATTTATTTCATAAAGTAAACTGTACGTAGATGCCAGAGGACGGAACAAAATGAAACAAAAATGAGTTTACCTTATGGCCTAATAAACCCCAGATAATGGACAGTCTATGAAACTACTGGGAAAAACATAGTAAATTCATTATTTCTATCTAGGGCTGAACAATATCTTGAGTTTTTAAAAAATATAGTCATATTTTCATTTAAGTCACAAGATGACCCAATATTGTTTATATTGATATAAATATATCAATATGTCTTCTTGCCTCCCCATCTATCTCTTGTTACTTCATCCCCATCTATCTCTTGTTACTTCACCAATCGTAACTCCCTCTAACCTCCAACCCCAGTGCTGCACTCAGTTTGGAAGACAGCGACAGCATGGAAACAGAAGAAGGGATGAGGGAAAGTATTGAAAAGAAGCTGCTGGTTGGTAAAAATAAATCTACTGTCTCAATTTTTTGGAGATTGTTCGAATTTAAAGTGTCAGATGTTAAACAGATTAATGCAGAATGTCAAAAAAGGGCTAACAAAAACTCCAGCACTATGAATCTTTACCAACATATACAAAAGAAACACAAAGAACAGTACAAAGAACGTCTAAAACCTTGTTCTGCAGGCTAGAAAACGAGACTTTCCCAGCATCCTCCTGACCTAAAACTAGAGGAGGGCTGGCCATAGGGAGGATCGATTCGACCACTGTCCAGCTGTGTGTCTGTTTGTGTACGAGAGTGAGGCATCTGGTGCTGCTGCCTGCACCTTCAGCTCAGTACCTTTCGCTACTCCACTCGATTTGGGAAGGTTTGGAAATATTCCAGAATGTTTTTGTCAAATATTTTGATATTGTTTGCTAGCTGCTACCAGACGTCAGCAGCTCTCTTCTCCTTTGAAAGGAAGGCCGCCCAACTTCCAAACTTCCACTTTGGTCCATATTGTCCAGCTTAATTTCCATCTTAATAAAGTTTTACTGAAAAATTGTTTCAGGCTGGCTTCTGCTGTTTTGGTATTGAAACAACTTAAGCTGTGGAGACTACAGTCATGATAGATTTGGAGAAGAATAGACATTTGCACTAGTGTAGTTATGTTTTTGTTTCCCAACTGCCCCTGATTACAGAAAACAGGATTTTTCAGACCATCTAAAGCAGGGCTATTCAACTTGAATTGCAGGTGGGCCAAATATAAAAATTACAGAAGGTTTGTCGGCCAAAGTCAATCATTTTATTTAAAAAGCAATTTTAAGAAACATTTCTAACCATAAGTTCAAAGAACAAACCCTTCCATTTGAACCACTTTGCTGTCACATTAATGGCAACATTGCACAAATACCCAACAGTTTTTAAGGTGGGCAATGTAAATAAATAACTGTAGGTCCATTCGCCCTGAAATTGGCAATTTTGACCGTCTATTTTGCGTCTTTATAGTTTGGAAAGATACATTATTAAGCTTATCATCAGCTTTTCTTATCCAAGTTTTTCCGCTGTGTTCTTCAGTCAGAAAAGCCGTTTTACCGCTATTGCACACAGGTGAAACCACTTGTTCAGCCAATCACCGTTTATGTGGACGAGGAGTTACCCACTCCCTTCTGTGTTGCCATAGTTACCTATAGATCGTTTATAAATCAGCGGACTACAACTAATGGCTTATGAAGTTCAGTCTTCAACCGAATCTGATACAGGTTACTTACGCATTGTATTCATACAAGTCAAATTGACTTTCTGGCAGCTTTTAGCGGGCCACAAAACAAATTCAAAAGGGCCGTATCCGGCCCGGGGGCTGCTAGTTGAATGGGCCTGATCTTAAAGGCAACTGAGAGTATTAAACTCTCCTGAGGACAACAGTTTGAAGGACCAAAACATACCAGTAGGCGGGGGTAATAAAAGAAATTTTCAAACTTAAAAGGGATTATATTTCTGTTACACTTCCCCATAAAATGAATAAGATGTTCAACTCAAGTGAATGTGATTTCAGTACTGCTGACTGAATTATTTATTCTCCCGCTGAGAGGTTGGATGATGACTTGAGGTCGTTTGTTGGATTTGGAATAACTGTCAAAGCTTGCTTTATTAAAATAGTAGGGTCAGTAATCAGTTCACACTATCCGACTATGTCCAGATCTGATTAAAATATTCAAGCATGTTTGTTTGACTGCAACTGAGGTCAATTGGTTCCCCTCTCAGACTTGCATATTCAAGTCTTCACCTCCTCTCGCACTAACCTCTGACACTACCTGCTGACTGACTTTCACTGACTAAGAATCAAGGGTAAAACAGGGCAAATAAAATCATATAGTGTGTGTCCCCAGTTTTAGTTGTACCTTTTTAATGGTTTGACCACCTTAACACCTTTTTTACTATTAAACATGTTTGCATTAAAGGCGCAGACGCAGAGACTGTATGGATGGCATTTAAACATTTGCTTACACTTACTGCAGTCCTGACAGTTATTTGTCAAATGCATTTTGCATACAGAGATGACATGGTCACAATAAATTTGGAATATATTGTGCTGTCCTAATATGAACATTGAAAAGAATTTCCAATAAACATAAGTAAAATCTGATTAGTGCTCTAGAGTGCGATCACTTTGGTGGCAAATGCACCTTATTTTGTCAATAGTGCACCTAAAAGATATGAGGTCGCAACAGTGCATTTACTAATTCACAGGAGAGAAAAAAAAGTCTGACAGGCCATCTCCCTGTGGTTCAACAACAGAGGCCGTATTATCAGATAGTAAAGGGGAGGAACCCCCCCCCCTCCCTATAATTGGCTTTGGTCCAGTAGTTTGTGTGAATATACACTGTGTGCTGCAGTCACAGAGAAGTGAGTAGGCTAGTCCAGTATGATAAATAAAATGGATGCAGCACAGATGAAAAAATATAGAAACGCTGGTGAACCAGAGAGTGTTCTAACCACACACCTGATTATTGCTCTACTTCAACTTCCCAGCAGGTGACAACAGCTCCTCATCCTTATCTATGGCAGAGCCTATCCAACCTGTACAAACAGCTCATTAGAGCTACTAGGTGTTGGGGATATTGTTCTTTTATCATATAACAATAGTCTACAGTTAGATGGACCAGTCTGCTTCACAACCACAAACAGCTGCAGTACTCTTATTACTAAAAGCAAAGCCTAATCCACATAAGTCCTTGTTTGTCCATGTGTTTACTTCATAGTCATATCACTTGATTCTCATAAAAATATATCCAGAGCCCAGTATGCAGGCTAGTCTTGGTTTTGCCTAGATGTCCTGTCCCACTATGAAACAACAGGAATTATGCACAAAGGGCAGTGTTGTGGTGAAGTGAAACCTATTGTCAGAAATGTAAGGGGTGTTTAGTGCAGCTGTTCCCAGTGTTTTGTGCCTCTGCTTCTTTGTGCTTTATCTTGGTGGATGTTCCATAAAATAAAGAAAAAAGTGTAAATCCTTTGGTTTGTAATATAGACACACTGAAGTCTATACAAACTAACAAGTTCATTTAAGTCATAACATGGTGAACAGTCACACAGTCTACCTCTCACCTGGACACACAGTCTTTACTCTCTGTACTGTTATTCAGTTTGTGGTGGACCACAGCACCAACAGCCAGGGGCCCAGCATCGCCACACAGAAAAGTCACTTTGCGACCATTCAAAATCCTCATGGCCCTCTTCACATAGTCCAGTGCCCTCTGCAGGTGTGAGGCCTCACAGGAGACACGGTACAGCTGAAGGTACAGTAAGGCAATGCCTGCAGGGAAAGGAGAATATTTTCAACAGATACCACAAAGTGCTACAATCACGTACAGGTGATAACTATATTACAGGGGATATCTAATGTCATAAAAAACAAATGAAATGAAAAACTACTGTCATAAAAAAACAAATGAAATGAAAAACAAATATACTAGATCTTGTAACAAACTTAGTTTGGATTGCTTTTGTATCTTGGAACTCCTTGTGATCAGCCAGCCTGTTTCAGCAGTTCTCACTCAGTACTGAATTTTTAGGGTTCTAGGCCCGCGGAGTGGACAGAACAGCCCTGCAAGAGATGACTGTTCACCTGCTCCAATTGTAATTGTAGGTATTTTTTATCATTAGGGTTGTTTCTAATTATTCTTCCCAAAAATAAATTGGCTATTTGGAGGCTTTAACATAAGCAAACTTTGGAGACACGAGTTGTGTGTGAAATGTACATATTTTAAGTGTTTCGCAAAAGTTGCAACAGAAATGCCTCAACAGCGCCCCACAGAATGTTTCAAAATACCCTCCCCATTTACCTGTTTTAAACATAGAGCTATGAAATCTGACGCACTTGTAGAACTTCCCAAGACTTACCTAAAAGTCTTAAAACATCATACTCCCAAAACCAGGGCTTTACGCAAACTTTTTTAGCTTATAGCACTGGTGCTACAGAGGTTGCTGGTTTTGTACCACAGACAAAAAAAAAGTTGTAGCATCAAAACAAAATGTATTTTATTATCTCTAAAAACCTTGTCTTTTTGTCTTCAAGAAGAGATTGTGGAACACGTTATATTGAAGTATACTGTTGAGAGAAAGGAACTGGTGCAAAATTTACAACATATCAAATTGCAAATGGACATCCAAGACCTTTTAAACAAACTCTGTAGTCCTAAGAGGCTGGAAAAGAGGGTAGTGCTGTGGTGGCATGGCGTCATACCATAGACATATGTTTGTCTTTAATTTCTAGGAAAATCATCTGATCTCGACCAGATTCAACATCATCAATACTAGTCCAACATCCGAGAGATATTTATGCAAATATTCAATTCAATTCAGTTTATTTACTTATTTAGCCCCGATTCATAACAGATGTCATCTCAAGGCACTTTACAATAAACTAATTTCAATACAAACATTCCAATCAGTTTAAAGGCCACCACTAATATCTGGTGGCTGTGGCCTAATTAATCCACAGTGCCCTCTAGAAAGAAGCCTTTTGGAGCCATGATCCAAACCCTACAGGAAGTCAGCTATGTTGAATCAAAGCAGTCATTTTGTGCCATTCATTCACGTATTTGAACGAACTTCTAGAGCTTTTGACTTACAGACTTCAAAATGTGAGGATAATCTTAAAGCATTGGGGATCAAAAGTTATCAAAATGTTTTGGCTGCATCAAAGCATGTGGCCGTGGCCAAGCCTCAAAGTATAGCTTCTCGCCATAAAAGTAGACTGTGCACTAACTTCCACAAACAAGGACACAGCTGTACTAAACTTTCTGTGCGTCATCACATACCAGCACTCAGAACATTCATAGGCTCATTGGCTCATGTCACCTAAGCCCCGCACCCTGAGAACAGGAAGTGCAATGCTTTACTTAGCTAAGGTCCGTATAGGACTCCTTTTACCTAATCACCATGTAGCTGTGAACAGTGACTTAAAACAAGTTGGTATAAATTGATTTCCTGAACTTATACGTTTAGAAAGTGAGTGTGGATTTGGCGGCGTGACGAAGCGTCATATCACATCATGGAAACACGTTTGGCTCTAATTTCCAGATGCATCATCTGATCTGCCCCAATTTCGACATGAACAATATTAGTCCAACCTCTAACATATGTATGCAAATATTTGGTGAGCATGGCCTAATTCCTACACAGTACCCCCTAGAAGTATTAAAACAATCAGCCACAAGTAATTCTCTCAACTAGGATGGTAAAATTCAGTACATATTTGTAGTTTATGAAGACCTAATATGGAGCCTTTAAAGCAAGGGTCCATACCCCATAGGAACTCAGCCATTTCTATTGAAAGCTACCATTTTTGTTTTTGTTTTTGAACATTGTGTCATGTAGATTTGATCAGCAGGCTCAGTGGAAACATTGAGGTTGTCAAGGTGTGCTGACCCAAGGATCCAACCGCAGACGAGGAATAATAGTACTGGATGATCCGGTTTAATAGCAGAACACAGCATACACCACATGGGAGCAATCATCAACAAGAGAGGAGAAAGACATCAATGATCCGGCGGGGAGAGAACCACCCTCCAGATCTTAAATAACAGGGGAGGAACGAGGATCAGGTGAGTCCAATAAGGGAAACAGATGCATGAAATAGTAATCAGGGGCAGAGCCCTGAAGGCTCTGACAGGACGCCCCCTTTCCAGGTTGGATTCTAGACGACCTAAATTAGAAAAAAAGAAAAGAAAATGAGTTTCCCACCCAGGGTGGGTATTGGGTACGCCCGAGTCTTAATAGGTACGGCCCTGGAGTTCAGGTGGATGACCAGGACGGCGACCCCTTAGACCCAGGATTCGCGGTGGGCGACCCGGAGGATGCCACCGGAGGATGTGGAGGTCAGGACGACGACCGGGGGGGCATACCCTCAAAGGACGATGATCAGGAGGACGACCGGATAGGTGTCCCTTGGCTGGGGGTCGGTTGGGAGGACAGCCGCTTGGACGCCCCCTGGCTGGATGACGGTAAATGGGTTGACGGCCCAATTATCCTCGTCCGAAGGCCTGGCAGTGACGAAGAAGAGGCCTGGCAGTGACGAAGAAGAGGCCTGGCAGTGACGAAGAAGAGGCCTGGCAGGATGACTTTGGCGGCACAGAAGAGGTCTGGGAGGCCGAGGTCGGGGACGCAGAAGAGGCCTGGCAGGCCGAGGTCAGTGACGCGGAAGAGGCCTGGACTGCAAGTGCTCCTGCTCGGGGAGCCGAGGCAGCGGGAGTCCAGGAAGCAGAGACGGGTCCTCCTCGACCCTCTCTGAGAACGATGGCAGCGGCGTCAGATCCAGCGTCTCTGATTGTGGTGGATCAAGCGGTTCTGATGGCGGCGGCAGATCCAGCGGCTTTGTTAATGGAGACTGGAGGAGTTCTGGCAGTGTAGGCGGCAGGTGGTTCATCTCCAGAAACTGAAGGAGAAGGAAGTCTGAAGGCGGAGGTGGTTCCAACTCAGGAAACGGGAGCTGGAGAAACTCTGGACTGAACAGCTCTAAGCTGCTTGACTCTGAGCTGAACTGGGACAGGGACTGAGCAGACTGGCTTACAGACAGGAACTGAGAAGACCAGCTCGCAAAAAGGAGCGGGGTAGTCCAGAACTGGAGCAGAGTAGACAAAGACTGGCTTCTGAGCTGAGCAGGCAGAGACTGGCTAAGAAACTTGAAGTCCAGTGTGAAGTTTCCACAGTCTGTGTTGTTTGGGGGAGCCATGTCATCAGCTGGTGTTGGTCCACTGTGCTTTAAGTCCAGAGTTAACGCAGCCAGTTACCAGAACATTTTGGAGCACTTCATGCTTCCTTCCACAGACGAGCTTTATGGAGGTGCTGACATCATTTTCCAGCAGGACTTGGCACCTGCCCACACTGCCAAAAGTGCAAAAACCTGGTTCAATGACCATGGGATTTCTGTGCTCGATTTGCCACAAAACTCGCCTGACCTGAACCACATAGAGAATCCATGTTGGCATTGCCAAGAGAAAGATGAGAGACATGAGTGAGCTGAAGCCCACTATTGAATCATCCTGGTCTTCCATAACACCTAAGCAGTGCCACAGGCTGATAGCATCCATGCCACACCACATTGAGGAAGCAATTTGAGGAATGAATTGATACAAAAGGGGCCCAAACCAAGGACTGAGTACATATGCATGATTATACTTTTCAGAGGTCCGGCATTTCTCTATTTAAAATCCTTGTTTTATTGATTTAATGCAATATTCTACTTTTCTGAGATTTTGAATTTGGGGTTTTCATTAGCTGGAAGTCATAATCATCATCATGACAAATAAAGGCTTGAAATATCTCGCTTCGCATGTAATGAGTCTAAATCATATCAGTTTCACTTTTTAAGTTGAATTATAGAAATAAATTATATTTTGCACAATATTCTAATGTTTCACTTATAGTAGACTTATAGAAGATATGCAGCATATTGCTGCAAACCTTGAAGGACCTAAGCTTCTTCAGGAAGCTCTGTCCCTTCTTGTAGATGGCTTCACTGTTGAGTCTCCAGTCCAGTCTGTTCTCCAGGTGAAGCTTGATGTATTTATATAAGGTATCAGTATGGTCTGCGGCTGCGCCTCTGGAAATCCTCCTCCAGCTCCTTGGTTCTACCCGTGTTAACTAATGCAATGTAATGAATGAATGTAATTAAATCATGTACAAATCTTTCTGTTTGTCTGTCTTACCACTCGTGGACCTTAAGAGCACCTCTGGAAACTATCACCTTTAGGAACATAAACATTTATACAGAGGCCTTTTTATGAGTAATCTTTACAATTCAATTCAAATTCAAAATTCATTTAAAAAATACTTTATGAATCCCAGAGGGAAATTAAGTATTGTTGTAGCTCACATAATTAATTCTTTAAGGAGTTGTTGTAGATAGTGATGCCTGTGGGCAGGAAGGATTTCCTGTAGCGGTCTGTATTGCAGCAAAATTGAAGAAGCCTCCGACTGAAGACACTCTGTTGTTGTATGACAGTCTCATAAAGAGGATGCTCAGGGTTGTCCATAATTGTCCTCAAACAATAGGTGTTTTTGTTTTCATGAATGTAATAGTTAAATTGGCTTACAGCACATCACCGGGGCTAATTTATACACTACCTGCAGCTCTCTGGTGGCTTATGTCCACATCATAATTGCACACTGTGCGCAATGCATGATATGGAAGTTTAGAGGGTCGCAACCATGGCCACTGTTCTTGATATTTAATCAAAAACTTCTGTGGAACATGGATCCTCTTCTTTTTGGCAGGTCTGCTGCTGCCCTGTCCCTCCCAGTCTTCCTCTCCCTCATCTGCCATGGCACTGGTTGCAAAACTTGCTGCAAAAGATTTGTTGGCTACATGAAAAACTGTATAAATAATCACATTCCTCCTTATATTACAGGCCTATTATATCTGCAATGGACATATATAAAGGCTAAAATACACACAAACACGGACGCACACGCACAGACCGCTGCCTCCTCTTTCTCTTGATCGATAGATTTGCTAAGAAAAACACTTCGGCATTTTTTTCTTTTTTCACTTAGACTTCGGCTCGAATGTTTACACAGTGAAAGTAACGTTATGCCTAACGGTTCACATTTGCCAAAAGTTGGCAGGTCCGCTGACACTCACACACGCAGTTTACCTTTTTAAGCGCCAACCGCAGCAGCAAGTGGGGAACGGAGTCAGAGAGCGAAGCATATGGCAGGAGAAGGCAAGGAGGAGGGGGGCGGGATGTTACGCTATAGGTTGGGTAGACTCAATTCTCTACTTTTCTACAATGATTGGCTGAAACTGCTTCACCACGCTGCTGCACCGTGTTGTCAGACATGAGTACCATACGTGCACATTCGCCACAGAACTCACATGTCTGCAGCTTTTTGCGTAGTTTAGAGGGGCGGGTCGTACCAGCGTATTTAGATGTCAAATTGCATACCTGCTACGCAAAATGCGTACAGGTTGGCAGGTCTTTATGGAGCATGCGAAGTCTGCTAAATCATTTATCAATCCCTTCAGGGACTGGTCCGCTGATGAAGATGTTTACTTTAAGTCCGTCAAGTCTCTGTGGGAGATTAGAGAAGCCAGTCTCTGCCTGCTCTCTTCGCAATATCTGTTGCACCAGCGTAAATATCGAGTGTTGGTCTAAGATTGTCTGGATTTTATCTGATATTTCTCTCACTGTATTTTTGTAGCAGCTATAAACCCCGGGTTTTCTCGTTACAAAAAGCCTCAATTCCATTAATTGATTCAACTTGTACGATAATCTTTGCTGGGGGGGCTCTTACTTGGTTATGTGTCCGCCTAATGTGGCTGGGTTTCTCCTGGTGGCTTTGACTGGTCACGGGGGCTGCGTCATCTTTCGGGGGTGAGTTCAGAGCTTTCCCTGTGCTGGAGTTTCTTTTGTTTATTCCTCGTCGGAGAACAAGCAGGAGTTGATGATGCCGTGTGCTTTAAAGCCGGCCAGTGTTCACCAAAGTGGGGTGTTCTTCCTGTTAAGCGCCTGTTGGCCGAGGGAGTAGCGTTGTCCTGTGTTTTCTCTGTGACACGGTTAGACCGATGTAACACCAGGCTGTCAGGTTGTTCCTCCCTGCGTGTAGTCATCAGTAAAGTTGTGTCGTTTCCATAACCAGTGTTGAGATCAAAATTAATTTCCAGATGGCGTAACTTCGTCTCAATGTCTACCATGCTCTGGAGCAGTTTCTCAATTCCTCAGCTGAGCAAAATGCCATGTTGATAATTCAGTCCAATACAGTAACTCCAGGGCCTGGGTGCAAAAAATAACTAAGAAAAGAGCTAAGAAAGAAAAACAAAAAAAGCAAACAGAAAAGAGAATAAACCAAGGGATCGGGAGAGACCAGGAGAAGCTGCTCCTCCTTGAGCAGTCAGCAGGAAAGGTCCTTGCGCAACCCAAATGTCAAAATCAATCAATCTATCAGAAATTATGTTTACGGTAATACTGTAAGGGCTTACTTATTGTGAATGATGGCGTTACTGTACGTATTAATGCCTTTGTATGTATTCCATCGCGTGAGTGTGAAATTGCGTTCATGTTTCACGGATGTTAAATGCATGTAGCACTTTCTACATTCATGTTTACTTGGTTTTGTAAAAGTTTCAGAGGTATTTTCCTAACTGCTACTCTCCAAATCCGCATACGTTATTACTTTCTCAATACGGTAAAAAAAAAAAAAAAAAAACTAGTGCCAAATTAAAAACACTGATCACAAATAAACAGTGCCATTACAAAACGATAACTTTTTATTTGGAACTTGGTACGAACATATTTATTTTATGAAGCAAACAGTACGTAGATGCCAGAGGTCAGAACAAGATTAAACAAAAACCGGGCTCCAGTTGTGTGCATTTGGAAAAGAAAAAGTTTAAAAAAGTAATCCTTTGCCATTATTTTTTACATTTGATTCGAGGAAGCTCAACCTTGTCTGACATGCACACTGTGAACTTTCCCCATGTAAACATTTGCTTTGTCCAATCTGCTTCAAAGTTCTGATGTCAGCGTGATTCTATAGGATCTTACGATTCTAACCATATGTTAATCATCCAAATCGGCCAAAAGAAACTGGAGTTACAGATCTGCGTAATTCTAAAAACAGATATTTTGTTTACCTCGGGGGCGAGCGCTGTGACGCAGTTATGCGCAGGTGAGCAGGAGACGATTCAGCTTCGATTGTTTTGTTTGCGTTCGAGAAATGGCGCTTCAAGAGAAGAGTATCATCACTGACGAAGCCCTGGTGATTATTTGTAATGATAGTTCATCGGAGGTTTGTGTTGAGGACTCGTCATCAGAAGAGGAAAACCTGATTTTTACCAGGAAGAGAGGTATGTCCCAACTAGCTAATACTAATAGCTCTGTCAGCCATTTTATATAGATGTTTTTTTTTGTGTGTGTGTGTTCTTAGATGTTTGTATATAGACAGTTTTTGTAACTATTACATCTTTATAACTATTTACATCTTTTTGTGCCTGTGTGTGTGTATGTATATGTGTATATATGTATGTGTATATATATATATATATATATGTATGTGTATAAATATATGTATGTGTGTATATGTATGTATGTGTATATATATATGAGAGAAAGAGATTTGTGAATTTATGTGTGGATATTTGTGTAGATATGTGTACAGAGATGTGTGTAAAAATATTTGTGGGTTGTATTAGTACTTTCTGTATATCTTTTTCTAACTCTTTTTCTGTCATAATATTCTTTTAGTCACCTCGGCATTCATCCTTAGCTTACTCATCAACGCTTCACCATGCTCAAGCAGACTGCTGCCTGAAAGGTATTATTTTTATATATATATATATATATATAAAATTTGTGTGTGTGGACATTTATGTATAGATGTGTATGCATATATTTATAATTTCTCTATTTTTCTGTTATCTTGTTTTAGTGAGGATGAAGACTAAATACCTCTAAGGCCTTCAACTAAGCTAAGGCAGCGGCTGTCCAAAGAGGTCTGCTGACACTCCAGTGGGTGAAGATGCCACAGACATGAGGAGGACAGCACTCCTGAGTCTTTTAGGTTCATGCTCACGAGGCCACCGGGCCCTACATTTGACCAAGCAGCAACATGGTCTCCCCCCTCTCTCTCTTCCAGCTCTTCTTCCGTTCATCTGTAATTTGGACAATTATCGACAATATCAATGCTACAAAAAGGAAAGAGGCTGGCAGAAAGTTCCTTTGGACTCCCCTCACTGTAACAGACATATGTTTTCCTATCCATCATTATATACACCGGTGTTGTGGCTGACTGCTGGAGGGGTGAGTGGCCATATAATTTTAAATTATCCTGTAACACTATGCAGAGAAACCAGTTTGAGGCAATCTTATGGTCATTGCACCTCAGCTTTGTGAATGAGGACAATGAAAAGAAACAAAAAACACCCCTGCTTACAGTAGTCTGTGCAAAATCAGGCCACTCTAAGATCATATTGTTACTGCATGCAAAGCACATTACCATCCATATAACATTTGCATTGGGAAGAGGAGGGGGTTGTGAACAGTTTTGTTACCCATTTCATATGTATATTTCACAATTTTGTTGTATTTGAAATTTGAATAAATGTTCTTCAGTTGAAGTCAAGCCTAACTATGTATTATAGTGTTAAAGTTTGATCAATAACATTTGAAATACAACAAATGAATAAAATATTACAGTAAGTGTTTTTTTAAAGCAATTTCCTTTGTTAAAAGACTGAAGTTTTAAGAAACTAGTCTCAATCTGTTTAATTTAAATGTTACTTTTTTAATTAGACATCACTGCAAAGTGAATGTGCAAACTGTGGTGTACTTCTATACATGTTGATACATGTTCATCATTTTTACATTGATTAAAGTTTACCATTTTTTATTGGTGTCCTATGACAAATATTCTGCAAAACTTTGCACTCACCTGATGTGACAAGTATTTTTCTGACATTTTCTGGATATTTCTAATTAAATCAGCAGTAATTAGAGTTTTAAAAATTAGCATACATTAACTTTATTTTACCTAGCTAATGTAATTATTGATGTTGCTTAAAATTACAGGGGCTTATAAAGTCAGGTTTTTCCAACACAATAAACCCCGTGGTTCAGTACTCGCGGATTCACCAATTTTTCTGTGGAATGTGACTACAAGTTATTCGCAAAAAAAAAAAAAAAAAATCACCTATTCACTGACTTTTCATTGTGCATATCTAAAATCTTCAAAAGAAAATGCAACTTAGGGTGCTGGGTAACTCCAATGTTACTTAACTCGCTATTGGGTATCATTTCCAAAGCTGCCAATCAAGATGCACCAATTATTTATCCCTGGTGCTGATTGGCTGTACCCCAAAGAGCAGAAATAAAGGGAAGATTTCAAACATTAGCTTCTACAGTAGTGCTGAAATAGTGTATTAAGGTATATACAGTGAGGAACATAAGCATTTGAACACCCTGCGATTTTGGAGGTTCTCCCACTTAGAAATAATGGAGGGGTCAGAAATTCACATTGTAGGTGCATTTCCAAGAGAGAGACAGCATTTTAGATATAAATTCTGGAAATCACATTGTCTGATTTTTAAAGAATGTATTTGTATTTTATTGTTGCACATAAGTATTTAAACACCTGAGAAAATCAATGTTAATATGTGGTACAGAAGCCTTTGTTTGCAATAACAGAAGTCAAACTTTTCCTGTAGTTTTTGACCAGGATTGCACACCAGGGATTTTGTCCCCCTCTTCCAGAAAGATCTTCTCTATATCAGAATCATACAGACACTCGGAGAGTACAGAGGATCTTTATTTAAATCAGCATGGTAGCTCTCAGTCGCAGAACCCGGGAAAGGCAGAAGCAGGAGGCAGAGCCGACGTGGACCTTGAAGGAGCAGATGGAACAATCGGTAGCTCTTCGAGTAACAGAGGAGTTCAGGATTGGCAGGCCAGATGACTGAATGAGGATGAGGTGAGTGAGAGCTGTTTAAATCAGGGGCTTTAGCCAATGACTGTCGAGTAGCACAGGTGGAGGTGAGTGGAGTAGATGATCTCCTGACAGAGCACGCCCCACCCCCCCTCCCCCCTCCTCTAGGCCCAGCTCCAGAGGGGCCTGGACGATTGGGATGTTTGCGGTGGTAGTCAGTGATGAGGGACCTGTCCATGATATTCCTGGCGGGTTCCCAAGACCGTTCCTCTGGACCGTAACCCTTCCAGTCGACCAGGTATTGGAATCCCCGACCACGTGGACGGGAGTCCAGGATGCGATGAACCGCGGATCATCGCATCCTGGGATCTCCATCAATGAAGCGAGGAGGAGGAGGTTTGGTCGCTGGAGGGGCTAGAGGCAACGTAACCAGAGGTTTCAGCAGGGAACAGTGAAATACTGGATGGATCCTGAGGGAGTTCGGGGGGCGAAGTTGATAGGAAACGACGTTGACTTGACGGAGGACAGGATAAGGCCCGATGAATCTGGGAGTGAGTTTCCTACAGTTCGTGTTGAGTCTGAGATTCTTTGTAGAGAGCCATACCATCTTGCCAGGTTGGTAGATGGGGCTGGTCCGGCATCTTGCTTCCTGGTGTTTCCGGTATGCGGTGTTGGACCGGGTAATGAAGGCTTTAGCCCGGATCCAGGCTCCCCTGATGCGGCGAACGAAGTCTTGGGCTGCTGGGACCTCCACCTCAGCCTCCTGATGGGAGAATATGGGAGGCTGGAAACCATAGCAGGTTTAGAACGCTGAGAGACCTGTAGCCGAAGAGGTTTGGTGGTTGGCGGAGAGGTCAGCCCAGAGCAGATGTTGAGGCCAGGAGCCTGGAAGAGAGGAAGCAAAGCATCTTAGAAATTTGCCCACCTGCTGATTGGCCCGGTCCATCTGCCCGTTGGACTCTGGATGGAAAGCAGATGACAGGCTCCGGGATGCGCCCACCAGGATACAGAACGCCTTCCAGAATCTGGAAGAAAATTGTGGTCCCCGATCTGAGACCATGTCCACAGGGAATCAATGAAGATGGACCACATGGGCGAGGAAGAGCTTTAGCGGCAGGTAGGCTGGTTAGGGGGACCAGAAGGACAGCCTTGAAAACCTGGCAACGAAGGTGGCGATGGTGGTCATGCCTTCCTCTTCAGGAAGACCGGTGACAAAGTCGATGCCGACATGGGACCATGGGCGGGAAGGTACAAGAAGGGGATGAAGATGTCCTGCTAGTCTCATGTTGGAAGATTTGGACCGAGCGCAGGTGCTGCACACACTGACAAACTCTCTCACATCCTTGCTCATGGGGGGCCACCAGAGGGTGCGGCGCAAGAAGCGAAGGGTCTTGTCCACTCCAGAGTGTCCGGCAATGGGGGAGGAGTGACCCCAAGTCAGAGCCTCCCGGATGCACCGTCGGGGAACATATGGTCTGTTCGGCGGGGTTTCAGGTGGGGGAGGGTCGGTGGCCTGGCCAGCCTGTATGGCAGCCTCCAGAGGCCACTGAAGGGGAGCCAAGATGATCTGAGAAGGGATGATGAAACTGGGCTCGGTGGTAGGAGTGATGGAGGAATGTTGACGAGAGAGAGCGTCGGCCAGGTCGGTAGGAAATGTGAAGATTAAACTGTTCAAAAAACAGGGCCCACCGGGCCTGGCAGGGGTTGAGTTGTTTGGCCTGTCTGATATGGATGAGGTTATGGTGATCTGTCCAGATAAGAAAGGGGATTGGTGTTCCGATGAGGAGGTGGCGCCATTCCTCCAGTGCCCATCTTATGGCTAGCAACTCCCTGTCTCCGACACCATAGCGTCTCTCAGTGGGACAATTTTTTTTTGAAAATAAACAGCAGGGGTGGACCTTGTGATCCGTGCCCCGTTGAGATAGGACCGCCCCTGCTCCCACCTCAGAAGCATCCATTTCGACTATGAAAGGGCTGAATGGGTCAGGGTGCCGGAGGATGGGAGCCGAGGACAATCTCTGGGTGAGTTCTTTAAAAACCTTGATGGCTTCTGGAGGGAGGGAAAATGGGCGGGGTCGTTCAGCTGGGCGAGTGAGGTTGGTGAGTGGGGCAACGACTTTACTGAAGTCTCTGATGAAACGACGATAGAAATGAGCAAATCCTAGAAAGGACTTGAGTTGTTTCAGTGTGGAGGGTATTGGCCAATTTGCAACTGCCGCCACATTTTGGGGGTCCATAGAGATGCCTCGGTCAGAAATCACGTACCCCAGGAATGTGATCGAGGACTGATGAAAGCCGCACTTCTCCAGTTTGCAGTACAACCCGTGGTGTAGTAGCCTCTGGAGGACGGCCCGGACATGTTGGACGTGGTCAACCTCGGATGAGGAGTAGATAAGGATGTCGTCCAGATTTACGAAGACCCATCGTCCAAGCATGTCACAGAGCACATCGTTAAGGAAGCGCTAGAAAACCGCCGGACTGTTGCAGAGGCCGAAAGGCATAACCAGATACTCCCAATGGCCGCTGGGGGTACTAAAGGGAGTCTTCCATTTGTCGCCCTTCCTAATGCGGATGAGGTTGTATGAGTTCCTCAGGTCCAAACGTGTGAAGATGGTTGCGTGAGCGAGGGAGTCCAGAATGGTGCTGATGAGAGGAAGCGGATGGCGGTCCTTAATTGTGATGGTGTTTAGCCCTCTGTAGTCGATGCACGGCCTGAGAGAGCCGTCTTTCTTCTTAACAAAAAAAAAATCTGGACGCAGTGGGAGACGAAGAGCGACGGATGAACCCCTGATCCAGTGCTTCCCTGATGTACTTCTCCATCTGCTCCTTCTCTGCAGATGATATGGGGTAGAGCCGGTGATGTGGCAGAAAGTATATTAATTATGTTAAAGGTTAAGTCTCTTTGTTAACTGAGATATGGATTGTTATGTTGAACCAACATGTGACAGCTCAAGGATACTTTCTGTGTCTTGGGTCACCAATATTGTTAGATCTCTGCATGCTGACCGAAGGACGTCGGAACCACTCCATTATCTGCACTCTGACCCAGAGCGTCTGGGTGGTGTCTTACTAACGAGGTTAAAAGTTATTCTATCTTACTGAAGACAGACACCCTGTCTATGAAGGAGGAGTCTTAGTTTTGTTCATTTCTATATAGTAAGATGTTAGGATGGGGGTGCAGGTCAGTTACTGCCATGCTGTATGTGCTGAACTCCTTGTTGATCAACAAGCCGAATTAAAGCTCTTGAACTAAGAAGGAATCATTTCTCATCCTTATTAAATAATATTTCCATAATATTTTGGCGCCTACGTGGATCCCAACGAGCGGAAGGACTGACAACAGGAGACCAAGCTGTAAAAGGCCAACCTGAGGGGACCAGCTTCTCAGCCTCCGGACCGCCGCAGTTTTTTTGGAGAGGGAGGACTTGGACCCTCTGGCCTTACTGACCGCCGCCTGGGACCCAAGAACCCATGCTAGAGGGCAAAATCTGGTGAGATTAATTCCTTCATTAAAATCAGTTGCACTCTCAGGTGGTAAAATATTTGCTAGCGGTGTCGTGTTTATTTACTTACACGCGGTTGATTGATTGATTAATTAATATAATACATATACTGATATATAATTGTATGGTTAATTATTTCATCAGGGCTAAAGAAAGTATCGGGTTTTGCTCTGGGTTTTTACCAGGGAGCAAAGGTAGTTGGAAATAGTTAATTAATTAAAGTGATTGATTATTTTCCAACAAGTGTTTTTTTTACGCTTTTGTTTCACTAAGGAAACTAGTAAGCGATAAAGAAGACACGTCTTTTTTATTAGCTGAACGTTCAGCCAGACAATGGGGTCTGTTTCTAGTAAGATTTTACCACCAGACAGTTCAATTTGTCGACAGATGAAACAAAAATATGGATCCGAATGTTTGGAAACTGTAAATTACTGGATACAGGAATGGGGATTTCCTCCAGGGGGAAGTTTAAGTGTTAGAGAATTGGAGAAAATTAAGGAGAAAATTAATGAGCAGAAGGAACGGTTTGAAAGCGGTACCTTCCTCTGTTCCGGAAACATTGAACAGTATAAGTTACACGAACGATGCTGTCAGATTTGGTTAAAAGAGGCAATACGCAGAGAACTCAAGTCCTGTGTGTCACATATGGGAGGGGGGAGAGATCTGAGCGATGATGTTGCGGGCAGAAAAGGTAACGGTTCACTTAGAGCTGCCCAGTATCCAGGGAAAATTAAGACAGTTAAAAATGATGTGATGCAAATGCAACCACAGACAGAATTACGGGCATCTTGTCCACCTTACAAGGACAGTGGCTTTTCACCTTCCTCCCCATATGCTCCTGTTTACAGGGACATGCAAGCATTGGCCATGTCGAAACCCGATCTGGACCTGGATTCCGCCCCTCCGCGGAGTCATCGGAGGATAAGGCCAGATGAGGCCGAGCAAGAGGCAGCCTACCCTCCGTGGAGTTATCAAAGGATGAGACCAGAGGAAGCCGACCAAGGCGGAGCCTATCCCCCGCCACCAGAGGAGTGGCTCAAAGATGAGGGGCAGCCCGGACAACAAATTGCAACTCAGCCAGACTGCGGGACCTCACACCAGAGGTTCGCTCAGCCTCCCACCCCTCCATCGAAAGGCACACGGTCCAATGTGAAAAAGAAGGAGGCCGAACGGAAGCAGGAAGCATCTGCAGATTCCGCCTCCATGCAAGCATTGCCGGAGATGCAAGATGAAGGTACCGAGCATGTCATGTCTGCTCCAATGGTTGAGGTGGGGGGCCCGGATGACCCTATGCTTGTTTTCAGAGGGTGGTCGGACAAAGATATTGAGGAGGCGATGACCCAGCTCCCCAACATGACGGGAAATGGGGTGCAGTTTGCCAAGGAGCTAGAGGATTTCTGCAGAGCCTACCGTCCAACCGGCTCCGAAATCAGGCGAGTAGTTTCTAAGAGACTTAAAGCTGCTGATCTTGGCAAGATTTTACAGAGCCTCCCAGCTCCAGAGCTCCGTTTGAAAATAGTACCAACAGATGAGACAGACGACGTACTGAATGGCCCGTATTATCTGGCCGTATTGAAACTCTGTAAAGCTATCGAGACAGAGTTTCCGGTACTGCCTAATTTAACCCTTCTGAATTCTGTGAAGCAAAACCCAGATGAGCTGGTCGAAGACTTCCTTCACCCCATTCAGCAGGCATTTGAGAAGTACAGCGGTGTGACCAGACCGGAGCAGACCAAAGGCTCAGTATGGGAACAGCTGCTGGGAGATCGCATACTCGCTGGACTCCGCCCAGATCTGCTGACTGAGGTGACTGAACGGTATGTGGGCATTTCTCGGGGCATCACCTTGGAAGATCTGCGTCGCCACGCGTTACACGCAGAGGAGGTAGTGAGGAAAAGAACATCACAGTTAAAAACAAAGAATGAGACTGAACTGCATAAAGCTGCTGTTACCATGTATGCTGCAATGACAAGCAAAGACAAGGGCAAGCGTCACGTTCGAGGCAGGGGGAGAGGACAACCACAGCGCCGCAAAGACGATGAGGGGCGCTGCTACAACTGTCACAGTTTTGGACATTGGAGAGACGAATGTCCACTTCCTCCTCGAGCTCCACGATGAGGCAGAGAGCATGCCGATTGACTGGAGGGGCGGACTTCCAGTCGGGGAAAAGAGGGAGGATTCTCTGATGCACAAAAACAGGGAAGTGAAAACTCAAGTCTTACACACACAAACTGCAATGAAGAAAATGCTTTGTACACTAACCCACACACACTGCTCACAGATGCTATAACTCATTTAGAAAGGCAACAATCAGCACCAATGGGTACATACGCCCAATTTACATCTGATGCTTACAAAGTTATGCCGATGTTAACTCTGAATGTCTCGGAGACAGCTGTTGATTTTATGGTAGATTCCGGAGCCCCGCACAGCATCATAAAACATAATGCATTAAAAACAATGCCGAAGATGAGCGGTAACCATGTTTTTTCTCTGTCTGCATCGGGCCAGGTGGTGAGAGAGCTGTTTTCCAGTCCTCTTCACTGCCACTTGGAAGAAGGGCCTGCGTTCAAACACAGTTTTCTAGTTTCTCGACAATGTCCAGTAAACTTGTTAGGAAGAGATTTGATGTGCAAACTTAATATTTCTCTCATCTCCTCATCAGAAGGCATCCAAATTGTACCTGTTCGAGAGACCGCAGTCCTGACGGCAGTTAAGTACAGCCCTCACAACCTGAAGTATGCATATCAATGGAAACTGCCAGCAGGTACCCTCTCAAAATCCCTCCTCAAATCTGCAAAGGATTTGGTGAGTCCTTTATCAGTTTTTGTGAAAGAGGAAAATTTGCATTGCACATCACACATTTCTACAGGTTCAGATGATGACTATGAGAAAGCATGGTTCCGTGAGTCAGCAGAAAAACTGTCTGTGACTTCGATGGTCTGGGACACACACTCAGCAGCACTGGCTGTGCCTCACACCTGAGCAAAAAACGTTGTACAGATCTTATGAGTATGCTCCGCACATTTCCCTCTCAAAGCCGGCTGGTGGAGAGTGGAAAGATTTGGGATCATTAATACACAGAGCTCAGTGTGTAACAGATTGGATCCAAACACAGAAGGATGCCTCAATCCTTTATTCTAAATCCGCTCATATTTTTTAAGCGCCCATTTACGTGCACGCCACCAGAACTGTCCACTTAATTGAGGACTCAGATGAGAGATTGATTCAGTCTTTCCTCCATGAGGAAGCTGCAGCAAACCAGTCAGAAATGCCCATCCCCCTTCAACAGGTTCCATAAGATCTTTGGGCAAAAAATTCATATGATGTGGGGTTAATTAAGGGATGTGCACCTGTGAAAATAACTCCAAAATCTTCCTTCCGTCCAGTGCAGCGTCAATATCCATTGAAACCAGAAGCTGTGTGTGGGATCACACCAGTGTTTGAATCCTTGTTAAAATCAGGGGTTGTTGTTAAATGTGCAGAATCTCCGGTTCGCAGTCCACTTTTCCCGGTCCGGAAGGTCAGAGAAATAGGGGAAGAGTGGCGATTCGTGTTAGACTTGACCCGGGTCAATTGTTGTGTCACGGCCAGAGCACCGATTTCGCCGAACCCTTATACCATCTTATCTCAGATCCCAGTGTCAGCATCTCATTTTTCCGTTGTGGACCTCAGTAATGCTTTTTTCAGTGTTCCTGTTGATCCGGACAGTCAATTTTGGTTTGCTTTTGAGTTTAAAGGTCGACTGTATACCTTCACCCGACTGTGCCAGGGATTCTGTGAATCACCCACGATCTTTAACCTGGTACTGAAAGAAAGTTTGGAGACACTGTCACTCTCTCCAGGTACGGTGTTAGTACAGTACGTGGATGATTTGTTGTTGTGTTCTGAATCAAAACAGCAGTGTGAGGATGACACGGTTGTTCTGTTGAAACATTTGCATGCTTTTGGACACAAAGCGAGCTTGTCAAAGCTGCAATTTGTGAAAGAGGAGGTTACCTTCCTAGGTCATGTCATTTCAAAGGGGTCAAAATCTTTATCCACAAAAAGGGTTAAAGTGGTCCAGCAGATTCCTAAACCCACCACAAAAAAACAAATGTCATTTTTGGGTTTGAGTTCCTATTGCAGGAACTTCATTCCAAAGTATTCTCTGCTGGAGGCACCGTTGTCTGCATTGATTCATGGAAAAGGTATGGTGGCCTCTGACGCCATTTGTTGGAGTCCTGATGCATTGAGGGCATTTGAGGACATGAAGTGTGCATTACAGAACCCTCCTGCACTAGCCTTGCCAGATGTTAAAAAACCATTTATTCAAATGGTGAATGAGAAAAAGGGTTGCATGGTTTCTGTTATTCTTCAGGATCACGGAGGCAAGAAATGGCCTGTGGGCTATTTCTCAGCAAAACTTGACCCTGTCGCAGAGGGTCTTCCAGGCTGTCTCCGAGCTATTGCAGCTGCAGAAAAGGCAGTCCTGGCGTCGAGAGACATTGTCATGTACTCACCTTTGACGGTATTAGTACCACACTCAGGTTCAGTCATACTTGTGGAACAGAAAACTTCACACCTGTCAGCTGCTAGATGGTTACGGTATACGACAGTTTTACTGGAGTTACTAAACATAACAGTGAAGAGTTGTAATGTTCTTAATGCTGCCAGCTTGCTTCCCACAGAGGATGACGGTGAGCCTCATGACTTCCAGGCAGTATTAGACCTGACATGTACACCAAGACCTGACCTGACTGACACACCCCTTCAAAATCCTGACATGGTTATGTATGTTGATGGATCAGCATCCAGAGATGTTACAGGGAAAAATCGTGTGGGGTATGCTGTGTGTTCTGACCACTCTGTTCTTTCTGCAGGTCCGCTGCCATCACATTACTCAGCTCAAACTGCTGAGTTGACCGTGTTGACAGAGGCATGTGTGCTTGCTGAAAACAAGGCTGTTAACATCTACTGCGACAGTAGGTATGCGTTTGGGGTCGTGCACGACTATGGAGCTTTGTGGAAACACAGAAAATTTCTCAAATCAGACAGTAAGCCCATTTTGAATTCATCTCAGATTGCTGCTCTCCTGGATGCAATTTTATTGCCATCTAGAATAGCAGTAATAAAGTGTGAAGCTCACTCCTCCTCCCGAGACCCTATTTCTTTAGGAAACAAGAGAGCGGACGCAGCCGCAAAGGCTGCAGCTCAGCAGCCCCTGAACACTGCCTGTGTAGCCATGGAGCAGCGGGGGGCCGACCCGGATCTGGGAGATCTGACTGCTGTTCAGAGCTTCACGACCACCTCTGAGGCATCCGCCTGGAAGAAGGCAGGGTGTATTAAATTAAAGGGGGTGTGGTATTCCACTGATCACAAGCCATGTCTTCCAAAACATTTCTTTCCATTTTTTGCTAAAATGAGCCATGGGTTGGATCATGTGTCAAAAGGTGGAATGTTTGACCTGGTTGCTAGACACTGGTTTTTTTCTTTTTGTCAAGTTGATTACTAATTTGTGTTTTACTAATCAATGTTCTAACCCCTCTTAAGGGACGGGGAAGCTGAGATTGAGAGTGATCATGACTTCGGGGTTGGACACTATGGACGCTGCCTTAATGAGGGAAGAGTACACGTTTCAATATGTACTGTATGTTATGATGTGTCCATAGTGTACCTGGTTGATACTACATAATTTTCCTTTCTCTTGTTTATCATTAGAGCATCCTGACAGATGATGAGTCATGTGGACTGGCCACCTAAAGGGGCATAGGGGCTGCCAGGATGTTTCCCCACTCAGAGAGAAACATGTAAATACAAACAATGGTTGGAGGCTGGCAAAGAAGACCCTGGTGGGGTTTTTCATCCTGGTGCACATGGTCTCCAATAATGTCATCTGAAAAGATGTATTATTTTGTATAGTTCAAGAGCTGATTATATTGTAAACATGTAATGACTGATTTCATCTGATTGAATTGACTGTGTATTGTACCTGCCTGTTCACCCCTAGCACTAGCATTTCACTGTTGTCGGTAGGAGAGGTGTAGATTAGGTTATTACTGAAAGAAGTAATAAAAGGAGGGAAATGATGTGGCAGAAAGTATATTAATTATGTTAAAGGTTAAGTCTCTTTGTTAACTGAGATATGCATTGTTATGTTGAACCAACATGTGACAGCTCAAGGATACTTTCTGTGTCTTGGGTCACCAATATTGTTAGATCTCTGCATGCTGACCGAAGGACGTCGGAACCACTCCATTATCTGCACTCTGACCCAGAGCGTCTGGGTGGCGTCTTACTAACGAGGTTAAAAGTTATTCTATCTTACTGAAGACAGACACCCTGTCTATGAAGGAGGAGTCTTAGTTTTGTTCATTTCTATATAGTAAGATGTTAGGATGGGGGTGCAGGTCAGTTACTGCCATGCTGTATGTGCTGAACTCCTTGTTGATCAACAAGCCGAATTAAAGCTCTTGAACTAAGAAGGAATCCTTTCTCATCCTTGTTAAATAATATTTCCATAATACCGGCCGCAGGGGGTGGAGGGTGGAACCAGGCAGGAGATTGACGCCCATGTCATATTCTAGATGAGGCGAAAGAGAAGCTGCTCGAGTCTTGGAAAACATCTCTGCCAGATCCCGAAAAAGGTAGAGGGATATCTTCCGAGATCATGGTCAGATGTGCAGGAGTTGTAGAATTATCCTTCGGAACTGGATGCAGGCAGCGAGAGAGGCAGTTGATTCCCCACTGAGAGATGCGACGGGAGGTCCAGGAGATCTGCGGATCATGGAGTTGGAACCACGGCAGACCCAGGATGAGATGGGTGGAATGAGAGTCCATCAGCAGAAAACGAATAGTCTCTGTGTGTCACCCAATCGTCATCCGGATGCCTGTGGTGCGATGGCGTATGGGTGAAGGGAGAAGAGGACGGCCGTCAACAAAAGAGATTGTGATGGGACGAGCCAGCTCCTCCAGTGGGATGCGATGGCTGGTAACCAGTTCGGAGAAGATAAAATTCTCAGAGGCTCCAGTATCCAGAAGGACCGGACAGGTGAATGGAGCAAAGTCGGCATGGCTCAATTGGACAGACAGAGTGAACGGTGATGAATAGCTTGAGCCAGGTGATTACCTGGCTTGCTCATTTCCCGGCCGGATCAGGCAGGTGAAGCGGCGGTGGCCCTTGCCTCCGCAAGTATGCGCAGAGCCCCTCACGACGCGGTGGCGCCGTTGTTTATCCTCCAGGGGTAGGTGGCCCAGTTGCATGGGTTCCTCCGGGGAGGGAGGGTCTCGGTAGGGGGCGATAGAGCGGGACTCCGCTGCCTGGGGGAGGAAGTGTCGAGGCGGCGGCCGGGGACAACGAGGTGGGGATACTCTGCTCAGGATGCGCCGGTCGATCGATGTCTAACGCCAACTTAATGGCAGCGTCCAGAGACTTAGGTGATTCCTTTCCCACCATCTTGTCGCGGATGTAGTCCTCCACCCTCTCCAAGAATAGTGTGCGCAGAGCCGAATCTCCCCAAGAGAGTTGGACTGCGAGGGTCCGGAAGTCTGCGGCGTACTTGTGGACGGGGCGGGGCGATTGTGTTGTCGCAGATGGAGGAGCTGGACTTCTACCTCGATGTCACTTGAAGGAGGTACAAAGGTGTTACGCAGCTCAACGACAAAGCAAAAGTATTCGTTGCAAAGAGGCGACTGTTGATAATAAAGGGTGGCTGCCCATTCCTGAGCCTTGCCGGTGAGGAGCGACATCAGGAACACGACTCGTGAGGTGGAAGTAGCGTAGACGGTAGGTTAGCATTCGAATAACATATCCAAGGCAGCCAATAATCCGTCAGGTTTTCCATCCTCTCTGTTCTATTTGTCAGGCACGCAGAATCGTGGAGTGGAGGAGCCGTGGATCATACCGGCCAGACGAACATGGGCTTCGGATAAGGATTCGACCTTGGAGTGGAGCCTCTCCACCATGGTACGGAGCACGACGACTTCAGCCTTGAGGGCTTCCAGGTCTGCTGAGGCCTTTGTAGCCGGTTCAGTCATCCTATCAGAATCACACAGAGACTCAGAGAGTACTGAGGATCATTATTTAAAATCAGCAGGGTAGCTCTCAGTCACAGAACCCGGGAAAGGCAGAAGCAGGAGGCAGAGCCGACGTGGACCTTGAGTTCAGGATTGGCAGGCCAGATGACTGAACGAGGATGAGGTGAGTGAGAGCTGTTTAAATCAGGGGCTTTAACCAATGACTGAAGAGTAGCATATGTGGAGGTGAGTGTAGTAGATGATCTCCTGACACACTAGATCTGTCAGGTTTCTGGGCTGTCGCTAAGAAACTCAAGAGTTTTAGCTTGCTTCAAAGATTTTCTATTGGATTTAGGTCTGGAGACTGGCCAGGCCACTCCAGAACCTTGATATGCTTCTTACAGAGCCACTCCTTGGTTATCCTGGCAGTGCACTTCAGGTCATTGTCATGTTGGAAGACCCAGCCACGACCCATCTTCAATGCTTTGACTGAGGGAAGGAGTTTGTTGCTCAAATTGTCACAATACATTGCTCCATCCATGCTCTCCTTAATACAGTGCAGTCGTAATGTCCCTTTCACAGAAAAGCACCCCCAAAGTATGATGTTTCCACCCCCATGCTTCACAGTAGGGATGGTGTTCTTGGGATGCAACTCATCCTTCTATTTCCTCCAAACACGGCAAGTGAAATTTAGACCAAAAAGTTCTATTTTGGTCTCATCTGTCCACATGACTTTCTCCCATGCCTCCTTTGAATCATCCAGACGGTCATTGGCAAACTTCAGACATGCCTGGACATGTGATAACTTGAGCGGGGAACCTTGCATGGAATGCATGATTTTAAACCATGACGGTGTAGTGTTCTACTGACCTTTGATAACTGTGGTCCCAGCTCTCTTCATGTCATTGACCAGCTCCTCCAATGTAGTTCTGGGCTGATTCCTCACCTTCCTTATCATCAGTAATACCCCATGAGGTGAGATCTTGCATGGAGCCCCAGTCCAAGGGAGACTAACAGTCAACTTCAGCCTCTTCCATTTTCTAACAATTGCTCCAACAGTGGATCTATTTTCACCAAGCTGCTTGACAATTGCCCCATAGCCCTTTCCAGCCTTGTGGAGGTCTACAATTTTGTCTCCATTGTCTTTTGACAGCTGTTTGGTCTTGCCCATGGTAGTAGTTGGAGTCTGACTGACTGTGGGGTGGACAGGTGTTTTTAACAAGCTCAGACAGGTGCTACTAATTTAGTGAGTGGAGTAGAGGTGGACCTTTTAAAGGCAGAGTAACAAGTCTTTGAGAGGCAGAATTCTTGCTGATTGCCAGGTGTTCAAATACTTAGGTGTAGCAATAAAATACAAATAAATTCTTTAAAAATTCTCACTGTATGGGGTATAAACTACTAAAATGGTCCGTTATTAGTGTTTTTCGAGGCGGTCTCAAGCATTCATGGATTGCAGCTATTCGCAATTGGCTGTGGTCCCTTACCCAAGAAAATACAATGTTCCACTGTATAAAATCACATGCTACAGTAGGCGTAGAGGTTAGATGACATGGTTTTTTGATGACTGATGCCAAGAAATGGCACCACTGGTGCCAAATTAGTTAGCACTCTCAGGCTTTAGAAAATCAAACAGGTTGCTGGCAGAAAAGAAAAAAAAAACTGTCTGGTACAGACCTGTCCAGCCGGTATAAGTTGTGAAGTCATGGGGGTCGGCAGTCTTCAGGCCTTCTTCCATCTGCTGGAGGAGATCTTTGATCTTACTCTGGACCTTCTTTTGAAATGCTGCATTAACCTGAGCAGATTAAAAGAAATACAGCTAGTAATCAATTAAAGTAATTCTCAATGTATAGTTTCAGTCAAGAGTTACACATGACTATGGCCATCATTTGGTTTGGGTTTTTATTATTGTTTTATTTGCAGTTTTTTTTTAAAGGTTAAATGATTTTAACGATTATACACCTTGTGCACAATTTAATGCATATTTTCTAACACCAAGGTGTATAAACTTGCTCACTGGATTTAGGCATACCAGATAATGTGTATTCATGTAATTAGGGAGTTTTTAGTAGATCAACATCCTATATTGAAGGTGTGTATTATTGCTAGGCAGCTTTTATTCTTCAGGCCAAAAAATACATTTAACTGAATGACTCTTGAATCTGCCAAGGTATTGGGGTATGATCACTGATCACAAACAGTTTTGCAAACAATCAACAGCGTCATGTTGAGAAATAAAAGTTACAAATTATGTAGGTGTTAAGCATTAACAGATTTGCATTTTTACATTACTGGACAAGTGCAACGTGTGCTGTGAAATGATGCAGCTTGAGGATTACTTTTTTTTTCTTCTTTTTTCACTAGCATTGATCAAACTCAATCAATTTAAAAATTAGATACTCCACATTTTGATTTAGAAAAACGTTCCATCAAAGCACTCCACTCAGTGATGAGACCAGCAAAGGCTTTACAAAAGAATAATGACCCCCTTTCTTACATTACCTAAATCCTATTGAATAGTGGCACTAGACCTCTGCCTCCTTCTGTGCACTTCTTGTGTATCCTGTGGATACCCAGATTTGGGGTGCACCATCATGCATGGTGAGTAGCTCTCATGTTTTAACATCTGTGGACTGAGTTTCCTCCTTTGGCCAACTTATTACCGCAGCAGGGTATCCAATTACTTGCAAGGGAATAGCTGTTGATTGCCCGAACCTTATTCTTGCCATTGAATTGACTTATCAGAACTTGCCTCATTCGTTGTAGATATTTGGCAGTTGCTGCTTTCCTTGTGGCCTCTTTATGGTTGTCATTCGTCTGTGGTATTCCAATGTACTTCTAGCTCTGCTCAACATCTGGCATTTTCCCCTTCTGTGAGTGAAATTCCTTTTGTGTGGATTACCTTCCCTCTCTGTCAGAATCCAGCCACATTTTTGCAACCCAATAGACATTCTAATGTCTCGACTGTAGATCCTGGTGGTGTGGATCAGCTAGTCAATGTCTCCCTTAATCTTAGCATACAGCTTAACGTAATCAATGTTCAGGAGGTAACTGATAGTGTCCCCTTTCCTGAGTCGGTATCCATAGTCAGCCTTAGGGCTGGGCGGTATGGCAAAATTTTCATATCACATTTTTTTTCTAAATTATATCAGTTTAACGGTATTTAATGGTATTTTTTAATACGACCATTGTTACCCACATTATGTTCTAATAAGTAAAGAATCATTGCATTAGATTGGCTTTAAATAGCCCTTTACTGTAATATGCACAGTACCGTACTGTTTTCGAAATATGGTTGCCACTAGGGGCCAAAAATTAAGTTAAATAATAAGAATAATGATTACAGTCAAAATAAACTTTTTTTATTTAACAGTTTCCATAATCAGTGCAATTAACCATTTTTATAATTTTACATCCTTTGAGGTATTTCAACTGGTAAGGAAAGGAATCAAACATTCTTTTCTTAACTAACAAACATTGCACCAACTCTTAATACAAAAAAAAGGCTATCAAATATCTTAACAATGAACAATAGTGTTCAACCTCCACAAATAACATTCCTAAAGAAGGTACGTCACTCAATATTCAAGTATTTACTAAAAGTTAAAAGTGCAACTAAAGTGTAAAAACTAAACCAACCTATAACAGAAATAACTTAATATGCAAACCACTAAAAAAGAAAACAAAAACAAATGTTTGCATCAATAAAATTGCACAATAGCCAGACACATTTCAATAAGCAAAATGAAAAGAAAACTTCAAGTATCAATAAAGTGCAACATGGCTTGTATAACTATAACGATATATCGATATTAAAAATATATTTATATATTTTTAAACGAGATATAAAATTGAACCATATTGCACATATCATACGTAGTTCAAACTGCGCTGTGATCCTTGCTCCAGGCAAGCTGTCGACCAGGCGCTCTCAGCACTGCTTCCCGTGCCCCCGCCCCTTCTCTTTCACGCACAGAGGGGGGAGGGGCTGGAGCAGACACTCCGGCACTCTTCAACAAACATGGAGGAAGCAGCAAGGTCTGCAGAGCATCCGGAGTTGGAATTGGTTGGTAAACAAAAGAGTAGTTGCTCAGTAATATGGAGATGGTTCGGATTCAAAGTATCAGATGAGCAACAAGATCACGTTATATGTAGGGATCAGAAGCCAGCAGCAGCTACTTCAGGAGCGAATTTTCAATTTAAATGTAAGTCAAATAATTGTAGCTATCAGAAAATATTTTTTAGATCCAAAGCAGTTATCAGCTTAGGTGTTAGGGTTAGCTATGCTACGTAGTAGCATAGTAGCATAGCGTAGCTACTATGCTACTACGATGGGCGGGAGATAAACAGAGCGAGTAAGCAAAAGGCGGGCTCTGGGCAGCTGTGGTCACGTGAGGTAACTCTGTTCCATTTAACCATTTTCTTTGACCAAGGAAGGACAGTGTCCTCGTAAGCAAAGCGCCTCGCCTACCAAGGCAATGTCTTGGTAGATGAGGCGCCTTGACATTGAGAAACACCCAGTGGCACAAACTGCAGTACGAAGAGTGTGTGTTGCTGCGCACTGCAGAAGCCCCAGCTGCAAGCCATCCGCAACCCACAAAAGCTCAAGCCCCAAAACAAAGCTCACTGCAAGCTTCATTTTCCCACAGTGTACCATATGAAAACAAAAGTCACAAGTGGTGTACTATAACTAAAGCGGTCACTTGTCACATAGCTAAAGATATAATCCCTGTTGCAACTGTGGAACATGTCGGATTTAAAAAGCTACGGAAAACCATGGACTCGAGATATGAGCTCCCCAGTTGCACAGGAAGCACTGCCACAAATGTACACCAAAGGCAGGCAGCGCCTTGCTGACCAGCTCGCTAACGTGCAACATTTTGTTGACCAGTGACATGTGGTCGAGCAGGACGTGTGAGCCCTATAAGAGCCTGACAGTTCATTTTATTCAAGACTGGGTGATAAAAATCAGCGTGTCTCCAAACAAGTTATTTCCCCCAGGATCACACCGGTGAGCACATAGCTGAGGCACTACAAGTCGCAATTGGAAGTTGGAAACTCCAGGAAAAGCATCTGGTTGCTATAACAACCGACAACAGGAACAACATCGTTAAAGTGGTTGAGTTGAACAAGTGGCTGAGGATGCAGTGCTTTGGTCACTATTGATTATTATTGGCTATTTTCATTGTTGTACATCAACATTTTGTTTTTTCCTTATTTCCTTTTGTTTGTCTGCCTGTAACTGTGTTTATGCTGCTGTATTGGCCAGGTCTCCGTAACCAAAAAAAAGATAGTTAAATAGGAGTTTAAATAAATGAATAAAACACAAAACTTAAAGTGCTAAAAGTAAAATCACTTGCAATATGGAATGGTAATTTATTAGACCATATTTATTAGATTATTGGATAGGAATAAGTGATGCATTGATGTGTTTACCACTTTAATGTTATAGCTGGTAAAGGTGAGGTAATTATGACTTTAACATGCTGGCTAGCTAGTTGATATCTTCAAGGCAACATATATTTAGCTATGATAGACTTGTTATTATCTGGATTAAAAGAGCAAACTTCAAAGTAACTACAAACTAATGTTGACACACAATCCTAAACATTGTAGAGTTTTTAGTGGTGTAAAAATATGAAGTAGCATTAAAATACAGCAGAACAACAATTCAATTCAATTCAGTTTATTTATATATTGCCAATTCACAACAGATGTCATCTCAAGGCACTTAACAAGAAGTCATTTCAATACATTTATACAAACATTCCAATCAGTTAAAAAGTTTCCTATTTAAGGAATCCCAGCAGATTGCGTCAGTCATTGGCGTGAGGTTGGGCCCCGTTGATGCAGACTTTCCAACCACAGCAATCCTTCAGCAATCCCTCATACTGAGCAAGCAAGTTGCGACGGTGGAGAGGAAAAACTCCCCTTTAACAGGAAGCAACCTCCAACAGAACCAGGCTCAGTAGGAGCGGCCATCTGCCACGACCGTCTGGGGGTTTGAGAAGACAGAGCAGAAACACAGAAGGAACAGAAGATCTGATATAAGAGAACTTTCTATGTTACAGAAAGTAAAAAGCTGATAACAGGAAACAGTGGACGTTCAGTTACTGGGAGGATCATCCCAGTCGATGCCCCCCGTCCAACAGGGCATTGCAGCCAAGCAGGATACCAGACCAGGTATATCTGTGCACTGGCCGTAGACTGACGCGATGGTACTGCTCCAGTCTTCTACCGCAACCGTGTCGCGAAGCCTTTGTTGTACTCCCCAAAGTTGACGAAGTCTCCCTCTTCAAAATGTGTTGAACAGATAACTAAATTTGTTTGATCCTGTTGTGGCATTGTTCCAAAAATTTAATGAAGCCATTTCATCCTCAACTCTGGGTTCTTGGGCAACATGTGCATTGTTGAACTTCTATTCTTGCATAGGGCACAAGTCCGTTGACGTTCAGCCATCTTTGCTGTATAGGAAAACTCACTGAGCTACACGAATTCTGTGGGAGCGTCTCAAGTGGGAGAGCTCATGAATAGTAATGAGTAACGACTCACTTCCACGTCAAACTGACGAGCTTTTCTAATTGGCCTAATTTCTCTGCTTAATTCATTTTATTGGCTGGAGCTGACAGAGGATGTGGCAGTTCATTTTCACAATCATGACATAACACAAACATATATGGACCTAACACATTTAAAAAAATACAAGTAAAAACGGTTTTGTGTGGCAGGGCACCTTTAAATATTCTGACTTATATGGATTTTAGCAAACATGTCATGCAGCCGACTCACAACAGAGGACACACCCTGGAATTGGTCATCACGTACGGCCTGTCCATCAGTGTGTCCTCTGTTGTCAACTTGGCTGTCTCTGACCACTACTGTGTTTTTTTTTAAATCACCAGTTTTATATAGCAGAAGACCTCTGAGAGAACTGTCAGGAAGCGCCATCTAACCTCTTAAGTGGTTGCAGGTTTTCTGGAAGTTTTTGAAAATAATCCTATTGTTTTACCTGCCCCCCGTGATTTTATTGTCAATGATTTTAGATCCAAAGCAGTTATCAGCTTAGGTGTTCAGTCCGCTCTTGACCTGCTTGCTCCACTTAAAGTTCAAAGTTTACACTCTAAAGCTGCACTGCCGTGGAGAAACGAAAATCTCAGAAAAATAAAGAGAAATTGTAGGGCGGCAGAGAGAGAATGGAGGAAAAGTAAAACCACGATAAACCATCAAATATACAAAGATCTTCTCAAATTATACAATAAAGCAGTAAGAAATTCAAGAAATGAATAATTTTCCAAAATCATCTCAGAACATAAAAATAATTCCAAAGTCCCTTTCCACCATTGACAAACTTTTTAAAGGAGTCATAACCTAGTGTTATCTTGGATACCCAAGCTCTATTATAGTCTTTCAGGCCATTCTAAAAAAGAAAAGTTGGAAAAAAGTGAAAAAAATTAACACAGAGCTCCTCTGACCCTTATTTCTGAAGGCATTATTGTCTCGCGAGATCTGATACTTTGGCTGTCGTGGACGGTCATTGTGATAATGCAAATGAGGGGCGCGTTGATTGGTGGCAGGAAGGAGGGGGGTTGACACCGCAGGTAACGCTTCAGCATATCCACTACTCCCGCTAGCATACAATAGCCACATTAGCAGTTAGCTGCTGTTTGTTACACACAGGAGAGCAATAAAAACACTTCCTTACTGTTTCAATTGCAGGCAAGTCTCCGATTGTTGGAATGGCCCCTTTTTCCAAACAGAGCTTCGATGCCAACTTCACCTAATATTGTCCCAAATTCGTTAAGGATTCCGGCGTAAAAAAATAAAGAGTTAATTAATTTAATATTTCAATGTTGATTCTGGCAGTCAACAACAGAGCAACTCAAGTGTGCACCACGTTTCTGGCAGAAATGCTTTTAGCTGATTAAAATAAAATGCTGACACGATTATGTCTTCTTCATGCATCATTGCGTGAAAAAACTTTCTGCATCTTTCATGGTGGAGTTCGTACTTCGAATCAGTGATGTATCGGTCGCGAACGAACCGGCTCTAAGAGTTACTCTTTGAAGTGAACGATTGGAGCCGGCTCGTATTGGGAGCCGTTTTTTTTTTTTTTTTTTCGCTTGTTTTTGTACATTTGGTACACATCGTTTTGCATTAATTTTGGTAATAAATACACTTTAAGCAACAGAAAATCTGAGAAGCCGAAAGAGCCAGCTCTTTATGGTGAGCCAAGCCAAAAGAACTGGCTCTCCAAAAAGAGCTGGAATTCCCATCACTAGAATTCAGTAATGGCGGCGCTCGACTGAGTATGAGGGGGAGAGGAGCGAGGGGGAGAGGGGAGGGCAGGCTTCCTGCAGCATAGGTAGGTCTGCAATGTCTATATATGGTATATCCTGCGCCGACTTGACGTCAAGTTGGCCAGAAATTAAAATCACGTATTTGAGTGCGTGTGCACGTGCACACGCTGCAACGCTTCACTTTTAAATATCGGCTTCCCAGGCAGTGTAATCGTTAGGCAATCATAACATAAATTTTTTCTCATGGAAAAGTGAAAATTACAGTTCATGACTCATTTAACAGTGCTACTGGTGCATTTCCTAAAACCTCCTCAAACACTCTTTGTGAAGAGTTCGCAGACCACTTCAGAAGTTAGTTAGACACCATCAGATGTAACATTTTCTCAAAGTAACATGGTTTTAGACACATCTGTGTGTGTGTCTCTACCAGAGGACCAATTTTGTCCTGGTGGAGGCTGGGACTCTTGATAAAGTTTCCTCCTTGGTGAGGCCTACAGCATGTATTTTGGACCCGATTCCCACTTCCTGTTTTAAGCAATTTTATGAATCTTTTAGGGATGAGATTTTAACCATGATGAATTGCTTCCTTCAGACGGGGTCCTTCCTGCCACCTTTAAAAAGGCGGTAGGGAGGCCCCTGTTGAAGAAGAGCAATTTAGATTTTAAAGATTTGAACAATTTCAGACCGGTATCTAACATACCGTTTTTAAGCAAAATTTTAGAAAAGATTGTTTCAATTCAACTTAATGATTTTATTAATAAGCACAATGTCCTGGAGAAATTTCAGTCTGGATTTAGCGTGAACCACAGCAAAGAGACGACCCTCTTGAAGATTTTAAATGATTTTAGATTAAACTATGATGCACAGAGGGTGACAGTGCTGGTTCTACTGGATCTAAGCGCTGCCTTTGATACAGCAGACCACACTATTCTTTTTAGCTGTTTAAAACAGATTGGCCTCTCTGGTGCTGTTCACAAATAGTTTACATCCTCACAGACATGACTTTTATGGTAAATTTAGATACCCGTTTTTTAAGGTCCACAGGATTATGTGTGGTGTGCCCCAGAGTTCGGTTTTAGCCCCAGTGCTTTTTAACCTTTATATGCTCCCTCTTGGCAGTGTTAATATAATTAATGATGAGGTTCAAATTTTATCAATTAATATTTGGAAGACCAGACATCTAGTCTCTTCTTGAAGGTGTAAATTCACACGCTGTGGACATTAATTGTACGCAGTACTCCAAGTAATCCCAGAGAACTTTTCTTTAAGCTAAGGGGAATTTATTAAAAAAATAGATCAACCGTATAGCCAAAACATTTCGTCAATAATTCCCATCTATTCTAAAGCATGCAACTAAATTCTACAGTTCTAATAAAACAATTTATGAAAATTAAACACATTTAACATAAAGTGGATCAGGGATGAACAGCTGAGGTTTGGTTCAGAAACGGAGGTGGCCATCACTCCAGGAGGCTCAACTAAGAAAGCCTGTGGGAAAAAGGACCATAAAAAAATAAACAATAAATTTTATTTCTGCAACTGCTTTTCTTTTGATGTATTCCACTTTTTCTTTATTGATGTAGCTGGTTCTGAATCGTGGATCCAGGAGAGATGCCATATCAAGGAGGTCGTCGGTATCTGGATCTGCATATTTCTTATTCAAGTATGCCAAGATGTTTTTCTTTACATCCTTGGTGAGCTGACTGTCATTCTCCTCTTCTGTGAGAATGTTAGTGTTAAACAGGTGGAGTACAGGCTTTAAGAAGGAGACATTTACATAGTGTTCTCCAGACAGGGTATCCGTGAACTCTCGTAGTGGCTTAACACTTTGTTAAGTGATTCGAGGACCTTGACATCCTGCCAGGTCAACACCAAATGCCTGGATTTTGTCAGCTCTCAGGACTCCAGCAATAGCTTTCTCCTGTTCAAGAATTCTCTCTATCATTTTCTGACGTGATCCCCACCTGGTAGGTGTCTCTGTCGTTAGTGCATGGTTTGGAAGACCCATTTCATTCTGAGCAATGGCCAGGTCCGTCCTTTTTCCAGGAATGCGAGAAAGCAGAAACAATCTTTTTGAATACACCAACTGCTGGTTTGATTGGTTCATCATCTTTTGTAGCATCCTCTGTAAAGAAATAAATATTTCCATTACTAACAATCCAAATGTTAATTAAAATGCAATTAACATATAACTGTTCATTCAAATAAACAGTTAAAAATGATAAAAACTAATTCCCATGTCTAAGTACAAGATTAGAAAAATAATGATTATGATTATTAATATTATTACTACTTCTAATAGTATCAATAATGGCAATAACATTATACTTTTAATACCTTTAAACTGCAATATAATAAACAATGTTGGATTTTTTATAAATCATTACAAACCTATGGCTGCGTGAAGTCTCCAAAGCATTGGAGCCTTATCCAGTTGTTGAGCTGGACTGCCTTCTTGATGTTGGCTCCACTGTCTGTTGTGATGGCGACCAGCTTCTTTTCGTCAAGGCTCCAGGAGTGCAGAGCCTCGAGTAAGCCTTCTGCAATAATTTTGGCAGTGTGATCTTTAGGGAAAAAACTGCTTTGGAATCAATGGCTTTGTAGCTCCCAGTCATCATTGATGAAATTAATGGTAAAGCTCAGGTAGGGCTCCATCGTTCGACTGGACCACAGATCTGTTGTTGAGGAGTAGTCAGTGACGGTAATCAGCTTGGTCTGCAATTTCCCTCTGTGTTCCATGTACATGGTGGGTATGGCCATTTTGCTGAAATGTTTACGGTCCGGCAAGATGTACCTGGGATCCAACGTTTTCACCATCGTCTTGAAGCCGTCTTTCTCCAAAGTATTTATAAGAAACATTTTCTCGACGAGGTGGAATGTGATTGCATTAGTTATCTCGACCCACTTTTTGCTCTTTTTTTCATAAGCAGTTCCTTTAACAAACGTGTCTTTAATGGACATCTGACTGCTACTGCCAGAGTTAGCTGTGGAGGTGGAGGGTGCAGATCTAAGCTTAATACATTCTTGATACTCCAATACGTGTTTTCTACTAAGGTGGTGAAGCAAGTTGCTAGTATTACTCCCGCCGCCTACCACTTTTGCAAATGATAGTTGTTTGGTCCACATCCGACCTTTTGAAGCCGAAGATATTCCATACCACAGACGTGGCTCCTCTTTTTGGAAAAAGTTGTTTTGGGTCAGTAATCTGTGCGTCGCTGTTACAGCCCCTGCCAGCAGCCATTCTTTATTCAAAACTTTATTTTTCACGTGTGGTCTTAATGTGTGACATTGAAATCACTCCCCGCAAAAATACGTTCCCACTGCAAACGTTCCAGACGTTGTCTCGGCTATTCACCGGTATTGTGGTATGTGAAAAATTTATATCATAACCAAAAAAACACCAGTTTTCGGTACAAACCGGTATACCGCCCAGCCCTAGTCAGCCTTGTTGATTATTTGGCTAAGGGGGTTCAGCCTTATGTATTTGTTTTTTATTTTATTTATTTGTTTTCCGGGAGCGACGGTGATGGACATTTCTGATCGGATCCTGGACATCATTCAACGCCACCCCACCGTGAGTACTGTTATTATTCATGCTGGCACAAACGGCATCCGCAGACAACAGTCCGAACTGCTGAAGCAAGATTTTATTAATCTTTTTAACCTTTTAAAAAACACACCGGTTTCGGTTTTTATCTCTGGCCCCACTCCCACCGTCGGGAGAGGAATCGGTGGTTTTAGCAAGCTTTTATCTTTGAACACTTGGCTCTCCTCTCCCACCGTGCTGAACAATATTGGTTTTATAGACAATTATAACATTATCTGGGGCAGGAGTCACCTGTTTAGGGCAGACGGGCTCCATCTAAAAAGTAAAGGAACACGCACCCTGGCAATGAACCTGGCCTATCCACATCCCCCCCTGCGTCCTACACCGACCATGCTGCCCCCCCCCAGAAGTCCCACACTTCTGTCCCAACAGCCTGATGTGCAGGCCTATGGACCTATGAACCCAGCCTTGATTTTAACAGTAACTCAAATAACGGACTTGGACCTTGTCAAACTACTCACATACCTGTTATCAGCAGAGAGCGAGCAAATAAACATAAATCTAGCAAACATAATCTCAATCTCGAACACCTACCAAAAATCAGAGGTTCCATATGTCATTTAGGCAATCCATCTCCAGCCACTCTTATTATGGCTCTTTTAAATGTTTGCTCTATGTTCAACAAAACTTTTATTTTAAATGACTTGATTTTAGACCATAATCTTCATTGTTTATTTTTTACGGAAACGTGGCTGAGCTCGGATGCCCCTGTTGTTCTTACAGAGGCCTCCCCACCAAATTTTAATTTTAACTATTCAACGAGGAATGGGAAAAAGGGTGGCAGGACAGCTTTTATTAGTTCATCAACACTTTCCGCCAAACCTGTTTTACTTGACAATTTTACCACTTTTGAATATACCACAGCTGTTTTTAGCATTCCTCAGATTTTGTGTGTAACTGTTTACAGCCCTCCTAAAAAGAGTGCACTTTTTATTCAAGAATTCTCATTTTATCAATTCTGCACAATTCCTTTGAAAGGATCATTTTAGCTGGTGATTTTAATCTACACGTGGATAACCTTTTAGACTCCTTTTTTAACAGATTTTTTAAACATCTTGAGTTAAATGGATTTTACCCAGCATGTCACACAGCCAACTCACAACAGAGGACACACTCTGGACTTGGTCATCACGTACGGCCTGTCCACCAGCGTGTCCTCTGTTGTTGACTTGGCTGTCTCTGACCACTGCTGTGTGTTTTTTTTTTTTTACACCACCAGTTTTATTAAGCGGGAGACCTCTGTGAGAACTGTAATGAAGCGCCATCTAACCCCTGAAGTGAGTGCTGGTTTTCTTGAAGCTTTTAAAAAGACTCCTCCTATTAATTTAGCCGCCCCCTGTGATTCTATTGTCAATTTTTTTATTTATTTATTTATTTTTTTTAAACATGTCCTGTTTGGCAGTGTGGAGCTCGGAATTGGTGTCTGAGTACCAAGTAGAAGCCCAACAGATTTACTTTCACAAGCGGAGCAGTACAGCTTTTGCTATAGTACTCCACTTGATTTATGTGTGATAAATCTTTATTATGAATTGTTGGGGTTTTTATTTCCCGATGTTATGGACACGGAGACGGAAAATTAAGGAGAAGAAAGAAGGAAGATGAAGAAGAGAGGTAGGAAACAAAATGTCATGAGAGAGGGTGAGTTGAAAATACAAGAGAGGAAGGGGAACAAAGAAAACACAGGAAGACATTGAAGTCTGCCTCCATACCCACAGGACGGCAGAGAGAGGGGGGAAAACAAAACAAAACACGAAAAAGGAACATCGACAAAACCAACCAAACATTGTGAACTAAGAATTACACAACCACATCACACAAAAATAGATAGAAAAATACAACAACAATGTCACAGAAAAACTCATGGTACCGATTAATCAAGCTCTAGTAATGATGACCTCAGCCCAAGAATATATCCTTAAACACTAGAGACCCCACATCTATGTGTGTGTGTTAGCATGCTGGTGCATATAAGGTTTCTCCATAAGAGTGTTCAATAGTTGGTGTGAGCAGACATCAATCAGTCTCCCAGGAATCGATGCAGACATGAAGGAGATCGGAGCAAAGACGTCCAAAGGACTGCCAGAGCCCCAGGCGGACCCGGGCGGGGCCGACCGCATCCCCCAAGAGAGGAGCAAAGGAGAACCCCAGGGGAACATCCAGCGGCCACTATGCAGGGGCCCGGGGGGCAGCAGTGACGAGCCCACGGGTCCCGCCGGCAACCGGCCGCGCCGGGCCGGTCAACGGACCGGGGGAGCCGGGGCCCAGAGGCACCCCACCCCCAAGCAGGGACCCGACAAGGGACCGGCCGACGAGGGGCCCCCGGCACTGCAGGGGCCGTGGCCGGCTGCCACGCGACGCCTCCGCCCTAGGCCAATCCCCACCGCCAACATCCCAGCGCCCCACCAAAGGCCGCAGGGGACGGACGGCATCCCCAGAACGGGCTCAGCCAGCATCTGGACGCCAAGTTGTACCAGCTCCCGGGTCCTGATCCCGCGCAACGCAGGGCGCCGAGACCAGGCATCCAATGAGGGCCAGGGCCGGTCCAACACGCCAATGAACCGGCCACGCACGGTGCGCACAGTACAGGTGATCAAACGAGCAGAGACGCCGGATCCGCATCCCGCCGAGCCACCGAGCAGGCACCACCCAACAATCCCAAACCTGGCACCCCTAAAAGAGGTGCCCCAACCAACAAAAGGAAGATATCGGACCAGAACATCGGCCGACCAACACACCGGCCCCCCCAGGCCCGGCCAGGCACGCACCAGGTCCAAACCAGATTGACCACCGGCGCACCGGCAGTCAGGGGCCCCCGTCACCGGCGGGGAGTGACGGAGGGGAAATAGGCCCCCCATTAAGTGTAAGGCCTGAGGTGCGCCAGCCGAGGGGGCAGACCAAGATCCAACCTGACAGGTAGACAAACACATACAGACACAGTCATACGTTCCCTCCCTCTTAAACCCATACATTCTCACCGACTCACCAAGACACCCAAAAAAATGACGCTGTACCCTCACTCACACACCCCATGCACACTTTATGCTCCCAGGTCCAGGTACCGATGCCTCAGTAGAGCCACCAGCCCCCGGACCCGGGAGGTGGACCCCCTACCTTCTAGGATGGAGACAAGCAGACCGCCAAGGGCCCCACAGTGGCAAAGCAGCCCGACAGCCTAGGACCCCGACCAGACCACCTGTCCTCCTCCGGACCCCAACCCCTGATGGCCCGTAGCGAACAGGGGTGTGAAAAGACCCCTAGCCTCCATCCTCCCGCTCGAGTATGGTGTTGATGCGTGTTGTTATAATGTGCATTTAAAACAGAGGGGTGGGATGTGGGGGAGGCAGCCACACATCCCCCAACCCTCACCCCGAGCCCTCAGTGTCTATATGTGGTTTAACAGTGGGCACCGGCACCAGAGGTGAAGCTGATTGTATCGCTCCCCCTCTGGATGCCGAAAAGTGTGCCCACCCCAAAGTCCCTACATATGTGTCGTGTGAAAATGTTATAAGTGGGAGTGTCTAAGTTGTATATTAAAATTGGGACCCAGGACACCACGGGATAGCGAGGAGGGAAGCCCCTCCTCGCACCCCAGTGATGTGCCCATGCCCCAAGACCCTATATGAGTGGTAAAGTGATGGAGCGGGTGGACAGAGGTATCAGCAGAAAGCGAGCAAATAAACATAAATCTAGCAAACATAATCTCAATCTCTAACAGCTACCAAAAATCAGAGGTTCCATATGTCATTTAGGCAATCCATCTCCAGCCACTCTTATTATGGCTCTTTTAAATGTTTGCTCTATGCTCAACAAAACTTTTATTTTAAATGACTTGATTTTAGAACATAATCTTCATTGTTTATTTTTTACGGAAACGTGGCTGAGCTCGGATGCCCCTTTTGTTCTTACAGAGGCCTCCCCACCAAATTTTAATTTTAACTATTCAACGAGGAATGGGAAAAAGGGTGGCAGGACAGCTTTTATTAGTTCATCGACACTTTCCGCCAAACCTGTTTTACTTGACAATTTTACCACTTTTGAATATACCGCAGCTGTTTTTAGCATTCCTCAGATTTTGTGTGTAACCGTTTACAGCCCTCCTAAAAAGAGTGCACTTTTTATTCAAGAATTCTCATTTTATCCTCGCACCCCATTGATGTGCCCATGCCCCAAGACCCTATATGAGTGGTAAAGTGATGGAGCGGGTGGACAGAGGTGTCCAGGGATGGGGAGGGAAGGACTGGGAGACAAAATGTCTTCCCAGGGAGCCAGCTCCCCCACTGACCCCAATAGGCACCGCTGTTCACCGGGATCCACCAGGGGAGGGAGGCCATGGCACGTTCGACCCGGGGCCCACGGCCACAGCACCACAAAGCCCCACGGACCCCAAGGCAGTCCCCCCAGCCCCATCCCAGAAGGGGAACTAAACCCACCCTGACATTCGCTCTACTCTCAAAACACAAAAGACACTAGACACCCAGGTTGAGTTCGCCCCCACCCCCCCCTCCCCCCTCCCGCACACCCCTCCCCTCCGTCCAAGTGCCCTCGTAGGGGGAGAGCACCTGTCGCTACACAGCAGCAGCCTCCCCGCCAGCAAAGGAGGCCCCCAGAGCCACCCGCACACCGGAGACCCCCGTAGCCCGAACCACGTCGACGTACCTGCCCAGACCAGGAGCAAACGATGAGCCGGGCGGCCGACCCACCAGGCCGACATCCACCAGCCTCATTCTTTGTGGATTGACCACTGTTGCTCAACGGCCCGGCAGGAGACCAAACCCAGCGCCCCACCCACCTGCCCTCCACGCCCACCACCCGGCCAGTCCACCCGCAAGTCCGACCGATCCCGGCCAAATGCCCAACCCCAGCGCCCCACACAAAGACCAAGACCCAGGAGCCAGGTCCAATGCAAAAAAGGACTGATCCCAGGCCCAGAAACGCCACCCAGCCGCCGCGACCAGCAGCCAGGCACCCCAACCAGCAAACAATGCGAGACGCCATACAGGGACTGGCGATGACAGGCGCCAGTCCCTGTATGAGAGGCGGCTGCACATGCCGGCCGCTGGCCGGCCACGACCCCCACAGCAAACAGAGACCCCACGCCGGCCGACCCCCAGCCAGGACCACAGCTAGGGGGCGCGGCGCCCCTGAGCCCCGAATCCCCAGGCCCACCCCAGACCCTACCCAGGCGCAGCACGGCCACCAGGCCAGTAACCCATGTCCGCCAGTGCAACCCCCCCAAGGCACCGCATGCAGCCATCAGGAGTCACCACCCAAAGCCCAACCACAGGCCAGCCACGACGTCCAGCGCCCCATCCCCCCAGTGATCCCACCCCCCGGGGTCCCCCCTAGACGCCTCCAACCCCAAAACCCCCACATCAGCAACAGTATCCCAAACGACAAAACCAAGTGCCCCCCACCCCCACTAGGTGATGGAGCGGATCAAAGCAGCCCAGAGAGATGGATCAGATATGGAGCCAGAGGCCGTCTCAAGACCAATATGGTCCAACAAGAGATTTCTATACTGATTAATATTAAGAGCTTTTTTATTTTTCCAGTTCAGGAGGATAGTTTTCTTAGCGATGCATAAGGCAATGTGAACCATTAGAACTGACTTTGTGTCCATGGTGACATCATTTAAATTTCCTAACAGGCAAATTGAGGGAGATGGTGGGATGTTACATTTCAGACACTTTGATAAGTCCTCACATATCTGGCACCAAAATTTCTTAACAGGTGGACAGAACCAAAGCGCATGAACCTAAGTATCTGGTATATTGCTTGTGCATTGTAAGCAGGTATTAGACGATGTAAAACCCATCCTAAACATTCGTTGACCTGTATAGTGTACTCTATGAAGGATTTTGTATTGTATTAATTGCAAATTAGGATTTTTTGTTATTTTAAAGGTCTTTAAACATATCTGAGACCAGACGTTTTGGTCAAAGCTGGCTGATAAATCCACCTCCCATTTTGAAATAGGGATGGCTATTGATTCATCTAATGTAGATAAAGTTTTGTATATTTTAGACAGCAATTTGGGGGGGTTGAGATTAAGAAAATCTAAAACTCTTGCTGGAATTTGTAATTCAGCTGTATTGAGCCTAAATTTACCTTTAATAATAGATTTAATTTGTTGATATTCTAAGAATTTGTTTTTATCAATTCCATATTGTGTAACTAATGTATTAAATGGGATAAAGTCTGTTCCTTCAAATATATGTTCCAGGTATTCAATTCCATTGCACCTCCAGACTGGGAAACTTATCATACTTTTTTTTTGCAAGATGTCGGGGTTATTCCAGATGGGTGTACGTCTGCATGGGATTATTGTGGACTCTGTCATTTTTAGAAACTCCCACCATGCTGTCAGAGAGGAGCTGATATTTGTGCTTTTAAAGCATTCATATTGTTTTATATTTGAGCTAATAAATGGTAGGTCTGAAAGTTTTATCTTATTACATAGTGTCTGTTCTACGTCTATCCAGGACTCGTCTAGGTAGCTATGTTTTAACCGTCTTGATATGTATTGGAGCCTGTTGGCTAAGAAATAATGATGGAAGTTTGGTAGATCTAGACCTCCTTTTTCTTTGGTCTTCTGCAGTGTTTTTAAGCTGATATGTGGGGGTTTATCTTTCCAAAGAAATTTAGAGATGAGTCCAGAGATCTAAACCAGTCTAGTGATGGTTTACTTGGGATCATTGAGAATAAGTAGTTGATTCTGTGCAAAACCATCATTTTTATTGAAGCAACCCTTCCCATAAGTGATATGGGTAGAGATTTCCATCTAGCAAGATCATCTTCCACTTTTTTTTTAAAGTGGGATGTAGTTTAGCGTTATTAAATCTGCCAGTCTTGGTGAGACATTGATACCTAAATAGGTAATATTCCCTGACTGCAGTTGTGTATTAGTTGGATTCTGGACAGAACAATTGATTGGAAGAAATGTAGATTTTAACCAATTTATAGAATAATCTGAAACATTTGAGTAAGAGTTTATCAACCCGATTAACTGAGAGAAAGAGGTTTGTGAATGCTGGAGAAAAAGTAATACATCATCTGCATAAAGACTGATTTTGTGTTCTAAGTTATTGCATTTTATGCCTTTAATATTGTGAGTTTGCCTGATCGCTGCAGCTAGTGGTTCAATAAAAATAGCGAACAGGGAGGGAGAGAGAGGACATCCCTGCCTGGTACCTCTCTGAAGATAAAACCTAGATGATGTTTGGTTATTTGTTCTGATACATGCTGTTGGTGAACTGTATAATATTTTCAACCAGTTTATAAAAGAATTTCCAAAGCCAAATTTATGTAAGGTTACAAATAAGAATTTCCAGTTAACTCTATCAAATGCTTTTTCTGCATCTAAAGATAATATATTAGTTTTAATGTTTTTACAGTTAGAAAAATCTATTAAATCTATTAATCTACGTGAATTTGTGGATGAATGTCTCCCTTTAATAAAACCAGTTTGATCACGATGTATTATAAGAGGGGTTACTCTATCCTTTTTGCGAGGGCTTTGCAGATTATTTTAAGATCAACATTAATGAGGGATATGGGACGATAGCTGGTAGGAAACAAAGGGGTTTTACCTGATTTTAGTAGAAGACTAATGTAGGCAGAATTCATATTTGGTGGGAGTCGGCCATTTTCCTTGGTTTCCTGCAGCATTCTGTGGAATGTTGGTGCCAGAATATTCCAGAATTCTTTATAGAGCTCTACTGGAAATCCATCTGGGCCTGGAGCCTTATTATTGGGCATGCCTTGGAGGGCCTCCTGGAGTTCAGCCGCTGTTAGTGGTGAATCCAGGGCCATCGCTTGACTTTCAGATAATTTAGGTAGTGTTATGTTATCAAAATTTTTTTCAATTTCATGATCCGATGGATTTATCTCTGGTCAGTATAAAGCCTTGTAAAATTCTTTAAATGTGTTGTTTATTCTTCCAGGATCCTATACTGTATTCCCGGTCTGATCTTTAATAGCAGTTGCTTTTTCTTTATTAATTTTTAGCTGGTTAGCCAAAAATCTACCTGATTTATTACCTTGTTCAAAGTTTTCTATCCTAAGTCTTTGAATTAAGAACTGGGTCTGTTTATTAATAATTTCATTTAATTCTAGCTTTGCTTTACGGATTTTGCCTAGTCTCTCCTCATCTAGAGAAGCTTCTAATGAATTAATAGTTTCTTCTAATTCCTGAATACGTTTTTTTTCCATTTTCTTTTTTTTGATGAGAATGAGATTATTTTACCTCTAATCACAGCTTTTCCTGCCTCCCAAAGAATGGATGGCGACGTACCAGGGAGGTCGTTATATTCCAAATATGAGGCCCACTCTTTTTCAAAATATTTAATAAATTATTTATCCTCAAGTAAGGATATATTAAATCTCCAATTTTTGCTTTGAGGTGTTTGTTTTATTTACTAAAGTTAGAGAAACAGGAGCATGATCGCTAACAGCTATAGGGTGTATCTCAGTGTCTGAAATGTCAGTCAACAGTGAGCTGCTGACTAACAAATAATCCAGTCGAGAATATGAATGGTGGACATTTGAGAAGAAAGTATATTTTTTGTCATTGGGGTGAAGAGATCGCCATGCATCACAAAGTCCATAATCGCTCATGTACTGTTTGACTATATCTATAGATTTCCAGCTGCGCTGAGTCCCTGCTGTGCTGAGCCTGTCTATTTCTTCATTTAAACCAAAGTTGAGGTCGACCCCAAGAAGAAGTGAGAAATCCATGTGTTCAAGGAGCACAGAGAAGAAGGAATGAAAGAATGAGGGGTCATCAACATTTGGACCATATATACTGACAATACATAACTTTTGGTTATGTATAGATAGTTTTACTATAATAAATCTACCCTCTGGATCTGTAACTGTATCTATTACTGTAAAATTTAAATTTTTATTTATTAATATTGCTACTCCCCTTTGTCTGGAGTTATAGCATGCAGAAAACACATTAGGAAACTCAGGGGATTTAAGATCATCTGCAGCTGAGGTAGATTTATGGGTTTCTTGTAATAAGACGACATCTGCCTTCAATCTTTTAATCTGGTTAAGAATCTTAAGTCTTTTCTCTCTGGTGCCAGCTCCATGAATATTCCACGTGACAAACCTTAGAGTAGTCATATTTTTGAAATAAAAGTTGTAAAGTCCATATCACCATAGAAACAGATAAACACAGGTGTATTATTAGTTTGTGCCTGGGGTTGCCTGATTGAAAATCCAAAAGCCGAGATATAAGAGAGAAAAATAGAAGAAAGTTGTGAAGGTGTGAAGGGTGAGGGTGAGAGAGAAAGAAATAGTTATGTTATGAAAAAATTCTGTGTGTGTGTGTGTGAATGATAAAAGAAGGAAAAAGGAGTGACAAAGACATTTGGTGATAGACATGTGAAGATGAGAAAAGAAAAAAGAGCCAGTATCCCAGTGCTTAGCCCTGGCCCCGCCCACATTGAGTGATGTAAACAACTTTACAGAGCTGTGCTAACATTAGATTATAGTTGACTGATAAAACAACTCTTATCTGACCAGTGTTACATGACTAATAAAGCCAAGGAGTAAGCTGGGGGTCCCTGAACAGCTGCCCATTAACATACAGTTTATCTACCGCTACTGTAGCTCTGGTGCCTTCACTGATATATTTCTTCCTGATTGGGAACAAAACACGCCTTCTATCCAGGATTTCCTTCTGATATTGATCGTTAACGCTATAATTCGTTCCCCGCAGTTCTCTGCCCTGGCCTCTGACCTGCTCTTTTTGCTTGTAATGCTCGAATTTAGCAACAATTGGTCGCGGCCGGCTGTTGTTGGGCTTCTTACCTCCGAGCCGGTGGACGCGGTGAAAAGTGATGTTTTTTACCGTGTCGCTTGGGAGCTTTAACTGATGTTGGAGAAAATCTCAGACGGTGGATTCAGCGTCGCCCTCAGCCTGTTCTGGGATCCCGGAAAAAACAAGATTGTCCCGCATTCCCCTGGCCTGTATATCCAAGATAGTTTCTTTCATCCTCTTCCTTTCTCCGGACAGCTGCGTCATCCCCTCGGTGAGTTTCTTTACACTCTCCCTAAGCGTTTGGTTTTCTGCAGCGAGCGATGCTACCTGTTGTTGGCTGAACTCCAGGGTTTCCCTTAGAGCTTGAAATTCTTTATGGAGAAGCTCAACCAGGCCCAGACGGGCGTCCAGGCTGGTTAGCTTCTTATCCATTGAGTCCAGGACATCGCTGTAGCTTTTCTCTGGAGAGATGGTGGAGGTGCTGGCCTCAGAACGGGTGCGTTTTTGTGATGGTGTGCTTGTCGGCAGAGCAGAGGTGGATTTCTGTGGCTTGCCCATAACAATGTTGTCAAAGCACTCGTCCAAGTAGCTTTCCAGGCTGTGCAAGGTTTCCTCGTCCAGTTTGTTTATGGAGAAATTATTTTAACAGCAGACTTCTATCTACCCTCAACCTGCTTGCTCCACTTAAAGTTAAACATCTACAGCCAAAACATGCATCACCATGGAGAAATTAATACCTTAGAAAACTAAAGAGAAATTGCAGGGCGGCGGAGAGAAAATGGAGAAAAAATAAGATCACAATAAATAAGCAGATTTATACTGACCTACTAAAATCATACAATAATGCAGTAAGAAAGTCAAGAAATGCTTACATTTCCAAAATAATCTCAGATCATAAAAATAATCCTAAAATTTTATTTACCACAAACATTTTTAACTGTGACACTAATTCACTTCAGAAAACCCCCTCTAACGCTCTCTGTGAGGAATTTGCCGCCCACTTCAGAGGGAAGGTAGACACCATCAGATGTACTACTTTATCTTCTCAAAGTAACATGGTTTTAGACAAATGTGAATGTATGTCTATACCAGAGGAAATGCTGGACAGTTTTGTCCTGGTGGAGGTTGAGAGTCTCAATAAAGTTTTCTCCTCAATGAGGCCCACCACGTTTGTCTTGGACCCTCAACAATCGCCTGGATCAATGACTACCTGACCAACAGACCACAATTTGTGAGACTGAAGAATTGTGTCTCAAACCAGGTGGTCAGCAGCACAGGAGCGCCACAGGGGACCGTACTCTCACCATTCCTTTTCACTCTGTACACCTCAGACTTCCAGTACAAATCAGAGACCTGTCATCTGCAGAAATACTCAGATGACTCTGCAATTGTCGGGTGTATCAGAGATGGACAAGAAGCTGAATACAGAGAGCTGGTGGACCGCTTTGTGACATGGTGTGGAAACAATCGTCTCACCTTGAATGTGAACAAAACAAAGGAGATGATTGTAGATTTCAGAAGAAAAAGGGATAAGTCAAAAACTGTTTCCATCATGGGAGAAGAAGTGGAGGTGGTTGAGAAATATAAATGCCTCGGAGTTCACCTTGACAACAGACTGGACTGGAGGCGCAACAGTGAAACCGTCTACAAGAAGGGACAGAGCAGACTGAACTTCTTGAGGAAGCTTAGGTCCTTCAAGGTTTGCAGCAAAATGCTGGAGATCTTCTACAAGTCTGTTGTGGAGAGTGTAATCTCTTCAGCCGTCATCTGTTGGGGTAGCAGCATCAGAGCCAGGGACTTAAAAAGGCTAAACAACCTGATAAAGAAGCCTGGTTCTGTTCTTGGGACAACTGCGGAACATCTGGAGATGATGATGCAAAGAAGAATTCTTCATAAAATCAAAAAAATTATGGACAACCCTGAGCATCCTCTTCATGAGACACTCATATAACAACAGAGCGTCTTCAGCCAGAGGCTTCTTTAGTTTCGCTGGAATACAGACCGCTACAGGAAATCCTTCCTGCCCACAGCCATCATCATCTACAACAACTCCTTAAAGAATTAATTATATGAGCTATACCAACACTTAATTTTCCTCTAGGATCAATAAAGTATTTTTGAATTTAATTGAATTGAATTCCCACCAGATTTTTTAAAGCAATTTTATGATTCTCTTAGAGATGAGATTTTAACCGTGATGAATTGCTCCCTTCAGACAGGGGTCTTTCCTGCAGCCTTTAAAAGGGCGGTGGTGAGGCCCCAGCTGAAGAAGAGCAATTTAGATTCTAATGATTTGAACAATTTCCGACCGGTATCAAACTTACCTTTTTAAGCAAAATTTTAGAAAAGTTTGTTTTAATTCAACTTAATGATTTTATTAACGCTCATAATGTCCTGGAGAAATTTCTGTCTGGTTTTAGGGTGAACCACAGCACAGAGACAGCTCTTTTAAAGATTTTAGATTAAACTATGATGAACAGAAGGTGACAGTGTTGGTTCTACTGGATCTAAGCGCTACCACTTTTATGTTAAGTTTAGATACCTGCTCCTCTAAGGTCCACAGGATTACATGTGGTGTGCCCCAGGGTTCAATGTTAGGCCCAGTGCTTTTTAACCTTTATATGCTCCCTCCTGGCAGTGTCATCAGAAGACATAACATAAAACACAGTTTCACAGTTATGCTGATGATACACAGTTATACATCTCCATGTCTCCTGATGACACACGGCCAATGGAGGCACTTTTTAACTGCATTTTAGACATCAAATCCTGGATGGCAGAAATCTCCAGCTCAACCAGGACAAAATTGAAGTTTTAGTCATCGGTCCTAAGGCTCAGAGAGATAAACTTTTACCAAAACTGCAATCACTGTCTTTTAATCCTTCTCAGCAAGTGAGGAACCTGGGTGTTATCTTTGACTCTGAGCTGACTTTCATCCATCATATTAAAAATATAATTAAAATAGGTTTTTATCACCTGAAGAACGTTGCCAGTCCGCCCCATTCTCTCTCGGGCCAATACGGAGACGCTGATGCATGCTTTTATCACATGTAGAATTGATTACTGTAATGCCCTGCTTTCTGGTCTTCCCAAAAATACTATTTCAGGTCTACAACTATTACAAAGTTCAGCTGCACGCTTCTGACGAAGACCAGGAGGCAGGAGCATATTACTCCGGTTTTAGAATCATTGCATTGGCTACCCGTATATTTCAGGATAGATTTTAAGGTTCTTTTAATGGTTTTTAAGTGTCTTAATGGTCTTGTGCCTTCTCATCTCTCAGAGCTGCTTTTACCGTATATACCCTCACGGCCTCTGTGCTCCTATGGCAGCCGTCTCCTTGTGATTCCAAACGTCAGGACACACACTCATGGTGAGCCATCCTTTCATTATTATGGCCCTCATCTCTGGAACAGGCTGCCAGAGGACCTCAGGGCCGCAGAGAATGTTCATGTTTTTAAGAGCAGGCTCAAGACTCACCTTTTTAGCCCAGCTTTTGATTGATTATTACTTATTATAGTGTGTTTCATTGCTTTATATGTTTTATTTGCTTATATTTTAACAGAGATTTATTAGCTATCGTTGCTACTATATGGTTAACTGTTTTTTACTATTATATTTATTACTACTTATTTTACTTATATTAGCTCTGGTTATTTTACATTTTTACTTATTAATTCTTCTTCCAGTGTTTCCTCTGTGGGAGCCCTCTGCCTCGGGGGCATATGTGATAGCAAGCATTGTCGGCATCTATTTTCATAAAATGAAGCCAAATTTTGGATCTTTTCATTCGCTCTGCCATCGTATCTGTAAGGCGAACACACACGTGAGTGCACGGCACTCGCCACCACGTCCCCGCAGCGTGTGTGCTTGTTAAGGAGGAGTGGGCTGCAATACAGTGTTTGATTGTGTTTACATCTCCCACAAAACATGAATACGACCTTAATTTTACCGTTAAGAGGACCGATAAAGCTAAAGCTCATCGGTCCGAGTGGACCGTCAGAATCAGCCCTGGGGCCAATTTAATACCGTGTTTCGGTACACATCCCTAATCACGCGTGGTTTTGTCAGTAAACACAACAACCATAGACATATATAAACATCTATGACAACAATAACCAGGAAAAGACAATAATATGGCTCCAAAAGGTTTGTGTTTTATGTTATGTCCGTTTTATATTCAATTCAATTCAATTCAGTTTATTTATATAGCGCCAATTCACAACAGATGTCATCTCAAGGCACTTAACAAGAAGTCATTTCAATACAATTATACAAACATTCCAATCAGTTAAAAAAAACTGATTCGCCACTAAGTTTATGTTATGTCAGGGAATATCCAAAAATGCTTATTTGTGTGATGACACACACATGAGACCCTCCCGCGAGGTACTGAATTCTCACCGGGCTGCACAGGTAGTAACCTTCTTTTTAAGTAAAGCAAGTAAGCAAAGCAGCACATTTCTTTTATTTTGAAAATTTCAGGATGCCGAGCCGTATATTTCCTGTCTTCCCCTATCCAAAATGTAGAAATTCAGAGGCGTACTGCGTAAAAAATAGGACTGCCGCGTATATTTAGAAAAGTGCTGCGACATGACGCTCCTGAGATGCGTCAGACTCGTAACCCTTTCGCCTCCGGTGGAAAGGGTTCTATTGACTACAGCGGTGGCTATCAGCTGCATTTGATGTGCTGCTCCTGTAACGTGCTGCTTACGCGTCCGGTGGAAAGGAGGGGTTACGTCCAACTTATGCAAAATTATGTAGAAAATGATTACTATAAGACTAGGATATGTAACTGAAAAAAAGAGGATTGCTCTCCCCTCATCAGAGTGTTCGTATTTGCCGCACAACAATGGAACCCAATTATTTGTCTAGAAGCTCAAGTGTGTAAAGAATCGCTTTTGGCTATAATATTTGATATTGAGAAGGCATATGACATGTTGTGGAAGAAGGGCTTTTAATTAAGTTAAATAAGATGGGTATAGGTGGCAGGATGTTCAAGTGGATTCAAGACTTTTTGAATAACAGAACAATAGAGGTAAGAGTAGGGATGGAGTTTTCAACTGTATCCAATAGAGAATGGTACTCCACAAGGAAGTCTATGTAGTCCAATGCTTTTTAATATAATGATTAATTACATTTTTAATGGAATAGATCGAAGGATGGGTAGAGCATTATATCCTGATGATGGGGCATTATGGGTGAGAGGTAGGAATAGAGGTAATTTGGAGGTTGAAATGCAATTAGCAATTGTTGAGATTGAAAAGTGGTCACATAAGTGGAGTTTAGGGCTGTAATCAACCAAAGAAATTTTTAGTCGACTGAAACCCTGAAATTCAGACCAAAAATTGACTAATTTGTGTGTGTGGGGGGGGGGGGGTTCTGACAGCATTTTGCATTACGTGCATCTGCGCAATATAATATGCCATGATTACTGCAATTACACTAAACGGCAAGGCAATTCAGGGAATATGATCTTTATTAAACATGCCAGATCAAGACAAGTGCAAACGGAATAAAGCTGTGCATTGGGCTCAAAACAAAGACTGTGGGCACGGCGCAATTGCGCATTAGGCAATAAGTAAAAAAAAATAAAAAACCCGACCAAATCCAGTAAATAGAAATCAATCTCATAATCTCATAATAAGCTCAGATTTTTATATGTAATGGTTTATGCCATGATTATGCGAAATATCGCGATACAAAACGTGATGAAATGCATCGAGGTCGAAAAAAATGGATCGCGAAATAAAGACTAGATGCATGATTTGTGTAGTTTATAAATAATTTAGTGTATTATGTGTGTATGTATGTGGGGCAGGAATACAGTCTATGGTGGCAGGCTGGCAGCACCATCTGCTGATCAAGCAGGGTAAAACTAAATGAAAAAAAAATTATATCCAGGGAACGGTGCAGTGCGTCGTCACGTCAAGTCACAGCGCATGTTGCAACAACGCTGCAGGGTACAGCGAGCGAACAAATATTAGCATTAGCCCCAACTGCCTTGCCCCCAAACAGCCGAAAAATGGAGTCAAATGAGGTCGAAATTGAGGACGCTCCGCCTGGATACAAGTCATCTGTCTGGCAGTATTTTGGCTTTCTCGTTAAAAAAGACACCCTTGACGGCAATAGAGTAACTGACAAGACTAAGACTGTGTGTAAGCTATGCTATGCTGTCATTCCGTACACCACCTCCAACACAACAAACATGAACCACCACCTTCAACGTCACCATAAAAATGTGAAGACGGCCCCGGAGAAAACGAGCCTACCGAAGGGACAGCTGACCATGAAACAAGCACTGACACCAACTCTACCCCCGTCAAGTCCGCGTGCAAAACAGATAACCAGGCTTATTGGCGAGTTCATAGCGGACTACATGGCTCCATTTAACATTGTAGAGAACAGAAAATTCATCCAAATGTTCAAGGTGCTGGAGCCCAAGTTTAAGATGCCATGCCGAGGACATTTTTCAGAGAAGGTAATCCCGGAAATTTACAATGAAACCAAACAAAGCGGGAAAGAGTGTCTAAAAAATGCCGACTGCGTCGCCCTGACCACCGACAGCTGGACCTCGCGTGCAACACAGAGTTATATCACCATCACAGCACAAGTCATCAACGAGAAATGGGAGAGTAAAAGCTTTGTGTTGCAAACTCGTGAGCTAAGTGAAAGTCATACTGGTATTAACATAGCTCACGTGTTGAGAAATCCACTGAGTGAGTGGGAGCTAACGAAGCCACACACAACCATTGCTTGTGTCACAGACAACTAGACCAACATGGACATTGCTGTGAGAGAGAGCGGTCTCCACCCTCACATCAAGTGCTTGGCGCATGTTGTGAATCTGGCCAGTAAGCGAGGCTTGGCTGTTTTCCGTGTCGCGCGTCTTCTTAGTCGTGTGCGAAGAATAACTACATTCTTTCACAAGAGCACCACGGCCACCGCCGTGCTGACCAACAAGCAAACCCAGTTGGAGCTGCCTTGGCATAAACTCATCACTGATGTCCAGACCAGGTGGAATAGCACGTACAACATGCTGGCGCGCTACCTGGAGCAACAAGCAGCTGTCTAAGCAGCACTGAGCTGCCCAGAAATCCGAAGGAATGCAAGAGAAATCGACACTCTGGATAACACTGATATATCAGATGTAGAAGACATAGTGAAACTGCTTAAGCCACTGAAGACAGCCACAACAGTTGTCTGTGATGAAAAAGAGCCCACTGTTTCACTGATAATGCCACTGAAGTTCATGATCGAGCAAAGCATGTCACCAGACGAAAATGACACACAGACCTTTGCCAACATGAAAAGCGCTATCCTACTTGACATCTCGGACCGGTGTAGGTACCAGATGTGCTCGGCAGCCAGATCTGCTCGGGGGCCTGCGCCTGATGATGACGTCACACTATATGATTGGCTGAACGTTGACACGTGGACGTAGTAGATTTAGTCTAGATAAATACAATAACTTCGTAGGATGTGTTACACTTGGTGGGAAAATGGATAACCTTTACAAGGAAATATACCACTACTTGTTGAATGGGTCTTACCACAGCTTGACCATTAAAGGTGCTGAGAGCAGAAAGGCCACCATTCGAAAGGCATCCAAAAATTACACCATTAAGGGTAAGCACCAGCCCACTGAGCGTTTTTCGGTCTAAAAGACATCTAATGAACATCTATATGGTCCGTAGACGTCTACGCTAAAATCTGTCTACCACTGGTCTAAAAATGAAAGTTTTTCAGCCGTCTAGGTTTAGACTAGACATCTAATAGACGAATACTTCTATACGCCGCGTCTAATGTAGGACGTTTATATTACCGTTAATGAACGTCTATTTCTAGACGTCTAAAGTCATACGTTTACCAGATCGTTTATTTTTATACCAAATTTACACACCATCAGATAATCTAGATGTCGTATAGACGTCTATTAAATGTATTATAGCTTAATGATATTCTAATAAATCCTGGTTTTACAATCTAATAAATTCATCACAACAAACCTATTAAAATTAAATTAAAGTTGTGAAATTGAATGCTAAATCAGGTTCTCTAAAAAGGGGATGGGGGAATTTAACCTGTGTTCCTTTCCTTTATGTCATGCCAGGATGTTATGACTATGATCTTTTAAAAAGGTTTCAGTAACACTATACTTTTTTTACCACTTAATATAAATGCATCTATTAAGCTTAACATTGACAAAACTATCCTACTGTAATGTAAATCAAAAAAAATTCAAACATCCAATCATCAAAAACATATGAATGTGCAATATACATGTTTTTAATTTCCACACATTTGCAAAGATACATTGCAGTAAAACGACAGCACAAACTCAAATATATGATATAATCCAAATATTTTGTTGCTTATTTTATTTAAACAAAGATTGTGGTGAAAAATAAGTCTAACCTACAAAATTACTAAGATGAAAATGTAGGTATTCATATGCAAAATATTTACAAAACAATCGTCTAATAGATGTCTAGTGCTCGCGGGAGAGTGTGTGGAAGAGTGACTTCATATTAATGTTACCGTCTGCACTGCAATTCAGAGTTGCTTAATATGAATAGCATCGTGCTTGTGGAGCTGCATGTGTTCACAGTGCAACCAGTTATCACACATAAACTGTAGAATAATTGTTGTATTTTCCTGCTGCATTAGGTGATCGGTTGTACTACAACTACCAGGGGGAGCTTCGCCTGGTGGTGTTTCAAGCGCAAGTGTGTGAGATTTTGAGGAGTTGCCATGACAGCCTTGGCAGTGGGGGTCATCCTGGTAGACGCCGCACAATAGAAAAAGTCAAAGCATCCTACCACTGGAAAACCTTACGAGAGGATGTAAAAAAATGGGTAATAGTTTTTTACTTTTCAGTTGTTTGATCTGATGAAGGAAATAATTAAGGTGTGCACAATTTAACTGCCACACAATTTAACTGCCCAAAAGGTCTGACAAGTTCTATGTGAATTGTGAGGCATTTACTGTTGTCCCTACATTGCTCCAAATAAACACTATACTCGTCATGAAAAAAGTAAAAAGTACTATTATTGAAATTAAATTAATTTACTGCCTTATATTAAAGGTTGATGAATTACCCAGATGTCAGCAGCATGAAAAGATCCAAACTGTTGCACCTGTCCTTCATCCTATCCAAGTTCAGGAAGCATGGAGTGTCCTTGGGATAGATCTAATTGGTCCCCTTCCTACCACCGCAAAGGGCAAAAGGTACCATTAGATTTAATGTTTTTTGTGACTGTAGCTCCCTTGGAACTTGACTAATACAAGTTGTTGGATAAAAAGAACAGATAACATGACAGTCATGCAGCATATGTTTAAAGCAGTCACCATTATATGTTGCAGGTTTATTGTAACAGCAACAGATCTTTTCACCAAGTGGGTTGTGGCAAAATCCCTCTACACCAAAACTGCCACTGAAGTCTCCAGAAAAATAGTGAATATTCTGCTTGACTTTGGACTTGTAGAGAGAATCATTACTGACCAAGGGCGGGAATTTGTAAATGAGGTAGAGTTCTGTACTTGTATTGTATGGTGTATTAGTGACAAACTATTTTTATTGAATCCTACTGTAACTACCATGTCATACACTAATGCATCTGCAGGTCAACCGTGGTGTTTTTGAGGCTTTGGGTGTGAAACACTGCATTACCTCAGCTTACCATCCCCAGGCCAATGGACAAGATGAGCGGACCAATCGCAATATAAAGACTGCACTTGCCAAATACTGTGGGGAGGATCAAAATGATTGGGACATCCATTTAAGAGGAGTTGTTGCAGGGATCAACACATCTAAACAGGTAATAATGTCTGATTTAACCGAGATAGAAAACGTGAAAATTGCTTATAATTGTACTTTTTGAAAATTTTTATTCAGAGATCAACCAAGTACACGCCCTATTGTGCTTTGTTTGGAAGACACCCCCGTACACCAGGTGTGATAAATATCACACAAGACAAAGGGGATGACAAATGTGTTGGGTCTGAGGAGACAGAAGAACACCTGGAGGCCAAGACTGCAGAGGTTGCAGATCTACATGCTAAGGTGATGGCCAAATGGAAATATCTACGTATTATAACCTAAAATCTAATGTTATGATTTAAATAATTAGATCAATTTAAACATTTTATATTTTCTCAGATTTACCAGAACATAAAAAATGCACAGGAGAGACAAAAGAAGGAATTTGAGGCCAAAAAAAAGCGGAATGTGAAATCCTTCCACTTCAACATCGGTGATGAGGTCCTAAAGGCCAATAAAAGAAAGGAAGGCCGAAAAGGAGGGCGACTCGAAGCCAACTGGTCTGGACCATATGTGATTGCCTCCATATCAGAAAAGGGTGTGGCAACACTGAGAAGCACAACAGGGGTTCAGCTAAAACAAAACATAAATGATTCACAGCTGAAACCTTTCAACAGGCCAATAATGAGAGGTATGAAATTTGGTACTACATAGACATGCTGGTGTTGGACAAGGGCTAAGGTACATTCATCATACTATATTGTTCTCTTAGAACCCAAAGAGTCAGAAGTCAGAACTCCTCAAAGTGACAGCATCCGAATACAGTTTGGTATGATAGTATAGGTATAGTGGTATTGAGCAGTATATATACTCCTATTGCCCCTTTGTCTTTAAATTGTAAACACTGTTGCATGTGTTCTATAACCACTAACAGCTGAACAGGAGCCCACTTCTGGCCAACTGATACCACCACAACAGTCAGTACATGGCCATGACTACTGGCCTGGTCTGGGATATTTACAGGACATCCACCCAGTTCAAGCTATGCTGGTAGATATATATGTGTCTCCTGTAAATTAAATTTGTAATTCATATTGTTGAAATTTCACACAAAAAAATATTTGTAGCTCAACTATGTACTTGCCAAATCTCGATCTGGAGGAGAGATCATTATCAAGGACTTCTGGACCTTGGGCTTTCCTCAGTGTATGGAATCCAATGCAAGTAAATTAAAGCTCTTGTATTACTTTTAAAATTAATCCATAAGGTACTTACTTTTGCTATTCTCTTGCAGATTGGAAACGCATGCTTCTACCTTGTGAAAGAAGCTGCCCAAAGACATGTAGGCTCTCATCATTTTTATATTCTCTCGTCTTTCAGATGTATATAATGAGATTTTCTGTTTTGCATACGGCCCTTTTTTTAAATCAATTTAGGGAAAAGACGTCCACATTGTGGACATGTATGTTGTTCCAACATGGAAGTTAAGGACAGAGGACCCAATGGCTGCTCTTCCTGTAAGTCTTTTCCTGTGACCCTATGTGTTTCTTGATAAGCCTCGCCATAGCTTCACATAGAATTCTGCATATCGCTTGTTTAAAATGCCAGGCTGACCTCCTGTCCAAACACTTCATAATTATCCCTGCCTGGAGTCGGCAGCCCGGAAAAGCAGATCACTATTTGCTTTGCGTGAGTCTATCTCAAATCCTATCAACACTTAATTTCCTGTACCTACTTACTTAAATCAATACACAATTTTTGAATTTGATTTGAAAGTCGAAAAATTATTTTCCGCAATACATTTATCTAGTTTTAGGGTGTAAGTAATTTTTATTCTGTTGATAATGGTTCACAGGTAATGCAGCCATCAAAGAAAGAGCTGCTTTTGCTGGACTCACTCAATCCAGATGGCTTTGGGGACAGTTCTTACCATACCATCTTTAGGTTTTGTAGCTTAACAATCAGCCCTGTTCTGTGGCTTGTTCAGTATGGGAATTCCACAGAATTCATAGTATTCCAAAAATGCAGGTACACAGCTCATTGGCCAGATGCGGAAATGACTACTGTACAGTACATTTAATTTCTAACCTGTCCTTCACAACCATCACATCTGCTTGAGGATACTATGAATTTAAAAATTTGGCTCGTATAATAATAAACTAAAAGCCTTGTTCAATGGCTGTTTAAAAGTTAAGCCTCGTTCCATGGCTATAAAAGTAGTTTTGTTTGTCTTTATTAAGCCCTGTTCAGCGGCTTTTTTACAGCATAAATGCAAGTATGAGGTGGATAATTTGTGTTTCTAATGTTTTTGACAGGGACCTGGCTGATCGCATTGCTCCGTGCCAGTGGACAACTAAGTTTGGCAGAGACATTGAGGTACCCCAGCACCCCAATAGGATTGTATTTTGAGTCACATGTCTACATATCTGTGTTTTCTTTATTTAGTTTTTAATGTTTTATCAATTGTTACAGGGTTTCCCTCACCAAACCACAGGAAACTGCTGTGGTATCTTCATATTGATGGTAAATTGTTTTATGACTGCTGTTTAAAGTGTTATTGTGTTACTTTAAACTACCATAACTTAGTAGATCTTGGCTTTTCACAGTATGCCCTCAGCATAACCACGGGTGCTCCATTTTCATTTGCTGAGGTTAGTATTTTTTTCTCTAACACTTTAGCAATTATAGAAGTGGAACCATAATTGACTTTTCCTTTACTACCTGAATTCCTTACAGTTTGTTTTTGGGTTAAGCATAACTTAGAAAGAGCTGTACAACATGTGACTATTCAAAATATTTTTTTAGAAGGACTTGACACACATACGCAAATGGTGGTGCATTAATCTGATGCAACGTTTCCAGATTGATGGGTAAGATGTAATTCACAAAAGAACAGATTTACTTCCACATTAGTTTACATTGTGTTTTTTTTTTTATATTGCTGGACAGCCATGGACAGAGGTTTGCCTACTGGACTAATGAGGCTAGGGCATTGCTCCAAGGATCACTGCAGCCCATATACAGGATCCCAAAGGCCAGTAAAAGGGCACACCCCTCCCCGAAGGTTGGGCTTGAAAAGGCCAACAGGTGCTTGATATTTGAGGTAATCTCATAAGTGTGTTTTACACACAACACATGTTTTCTGCCAATATTTTCCCATTTTCACATTTATGTCAATTTATGCAGTCACAATGATATCATAAATGTTTTGTTTTATCTAACCTTTTTTTTTTACAGTTGCCACCATGTGTGCTCTTTGACATCCTTAAAGAAGTGGTACTTCTAGAAGGAGATCGTGCTTATATAACACTGGCTCTAGTTTGCAAAACATTCAGAGAAACTGTGTCCAGTCTCTACTTCAGGAGACAAGCACATTTTCAGTGGCTTGACAGTAAGTTCTTTAATTAAGGATACAAGGGCATACAATATTGTACTTACTATGCATGTTTGCACTGCTGTATGGAAACCTTCACATTTTGTTTTCCACAGGTGTTGTTACATGGAGCAGGTTTTCTTCATCATACAGAAATACTTTCTGTGTCATGTACAGCATTGAGACATGCCGCAAATGTGGACACCTGTATAAAAACAGCACACCGGGTATAAGTCTTACACAGGATGGCCCTAATTCTGTCATAGCACGCAGTATTGATGTCATAAGTAGTCATAGACCACATTCAGAGTTAGTGGTTAGTGATCAGTATGATTTTCATACATTACAGGATATGTTGGAACAGGGAAAAGGGGTGTACTTCAAGCCTTTTACTCTGAAGACCCTCACCCAGGATACTGCAGTCACTTCTGCAGCCAAATGCAATAGGTAAGCATAAGTTAGATGCTGAAAATCCTTGAATAAACTACACTACCTCAATGAAAAGTTTCCAGGAAGATGATGGTCTATAAAAAGAAATTGAATCATAAAATTAATTAGAAAAACCTTTTTAGAAAAATGTATTTTGTGATAATTTATTTTTGGAAATATTGAACATGATATGAAGATGTCAGCTATAAATGTAACAACGATATAACACCTATGTTTATTGTAGCTCCCCTTCCAACTTCAGCATCACATCCCCAACCCTATCTGTCACGAGGAGCGGACACGGAGAACTGTGGGATCTTTACCGGCTCAATTATTCCATTGTATGTTTTTTATTTAAATAAATTTTGAACTGAAAAAAAGATGTGCACTTTTATTTTATCAATGAGTAGGCAATTTGTTAATGCTTTGAAGATTTTAGGAGAAAAATGTAACATACTCAACCATATCTGCAATATTTAACTAGTAATGGGTTTCTTTATTGATAGTGTCTAGTTCAATGAAAATATTTGTAACTTTAAGGTGAGAGGTCACAGAGTCAGATTATTTAAATCAAAACATGTATTTTGGATGTAAATATTAACAGATAAAAAATTGCAGACTGTACACCACACATGAAAATATGTTTGTAATTGAACTCATTTACTCATAAGAAAAACTAGTTTTGGGGAAAAAACATAGGTTGCTAAAGGTAATGTGAAAAATAGCAATATTGTGTATAGTATAAGTAGAGCCCCTGAGTAGGCCTTATAAAATTGGGAACAATTTCTTTTACTTTTTAACTTTATAGAACAAATAGTTTCTATACAACAGAAGAACAAATGAAGTATACAAAATAATTCAATACGTATGCAAACAACATGCGGTTTAATTGTATAAATACATGCAAAATTTCACATTCATGTAGGCCTACAATTTGGAGAGGCTTTTTGTTAGCAGAGTCTTATACTGTATGTTGTTTGAATACCAAATTAGCTTTTAAAAATAAAATAATTAGCTATCAGAAAAAAAAAAAACAATCCGCAAGTTTAACAGACGTATTTTAATTTGTGTTACCATATAGAGCCTAGCAGGGTAAAATATAGAGCGCATTGTATTTTGTCCGACAGGAGTTTCCGTACTGTGACGTCATCATCAGGCGCAGGCCCCCGAGCAGATCTGGCTGCCGAGCACATCTGGTACCTACACCGGTACTCCGGGGACTGTCATGACATGCTGCAGGAGTGCACAGCGCTTGACCCACGATTCCGAAGCCTGTCCCATCTGAATGATGAACAACGCGAGTCCATCTATGCCCGAATACGTGAAAAAGCTTCAGCACTTCACGAGCAGCGCAACCAGGTAGGCTAATTTTTATTGGGAAAAAAATTTAGGTGTCCTGCGCATGTGTAACTGTGTAGGCCAGAGCCTGAAAACTTATTTCTGATGTTTTTTTTATTAGTCTATATATATATATATATATATATATATATGAATGTGTGTGTGTGTGAGTGAGTGAGTGAGTGAGTGAGTGAGTGAGTGAGTGAGTGAGTGAGTGAGTGAGTGAGTGAGAGAGAGAGAGAGAGATATGCATCGTATCGTGAGTTTAAGTGTATCGTCCCATCCCTAATTTAAAACATTCAGGCATGTAAGGCCCACATCATGTTTTTACACGTTTTTTTTCCCGCTACCATTTACTGCGTTCTGGGACCTGTGCTGTAATGTACTTTGCGTTCCGGCACCTAATGATTTACAAATTAAGCACTGAAGCCACAGCACGTTGAATGACGTGGACGTTCTTCGATCTCCCTGTAGACTGTTAAAGCAATATCACACGAGAGGCAGCGCTGTTGTAGCCTACTCTAACATCAGCACCGATCAGCTCTCATGGAATGTCTCTCGTCCAATCAAATTTTAAAAATGAACACGGCATAAAATCGACCAATCTGAATTTTGGTCGACTCAGAACGCATCGACCAATAAGTCGACCAGGTATTTACAGCCCTAGTGGGGTTTTCATCTGTCTATTGAAAAAAACACAATTTATATGTTTTTCCAAAAAAAGAACGAACCCTACTTTTGATCCCAAACTATATGGGCAGCAACTTAAGCAAGTTGATAGTAGGCTATAAGATATTTGGGAGTTTGGTCTGACGTTAAGCTGAATTTTAAAATACACATTCAGAAAATGATTGATAAGTGCAAAAAAGGTATAAATATACTGAAGTGTTTAGCAGGGCTTAGCTGGGGAGCATCAGGCCTGTCCTTGAAAAGGATTTACACTGTAGTGGTTTGTTCTGTTTTTGACTATGGAAGCATAGTTTATAGTTCAACAGTTGAAAACATCATTGCAAGAACTAGATAAAGTACAGGCCAAGGCACTTCGTATATGTTGTGGTGCGTTTAGGACAACACCAGTTCCATCATTACAAATGGAATAGGAGAAATGCCTTTAGACCTCAGGCGTTTAAAAATTATCTATGTCTTACTGGGTTAATCTGAAGGGCCATGCAAAGAAGGTGCTATTAGATTGCTGGGAGTATGGGCTCCCATCACGCAGTTTTGGGTGGCATGGGTATAGGCAGGCTAAGGAGATGGAAATTGACATCATTGAGTGTGGCAAATCTGTCAGTAGACCAACAATTCCACCCTGGATGTTTTGTTCTCTTAGGGTAGATCTGGAGGCTAAGAACATAATGAAGTCAGGGGTCTATCAAAACATTCAGCAATATATTGATATAATGTATGATGACGCAGTTCATATTTTCATAGACGCATCAAAAGATCAGGTTGGGAAAACAGGGGTTGCAGCCCACATTTCAAAATACAAAGTTAATATTAAAAAAAGGACAACAGACCATCTGGCCATTTTTACAGCAGAAATGGTTGCAATAGCTCTGGCTCTACAATGGGTGGAAGAAGTAAAACCCAATAAGGCGGTAATTTGTTCAGATTCAATGTCATCTCTGACATGCGTTCAGAGTGGAAAGTCTACATGTAGACAGAATCTATTAGATGAAATTAATCAACTCATTTTTAAAATAAACCAACAGAGCATAGATATAGGATTTCATGGGTCCCTGCAAATAAGGGAGTGAAAGGGAATGAGAAGGCAGACATGCTGGCTAAGGAAGCTGTTACTTCCGAACTTGTTGAGCTGGATATTGCATTAAGCAGGTCAGAAATTAATAGGGTTATTAAAGTACAAAATCAACAGAATGTGGCAAGAAAGATGGGATAAGGAGGAAAAAGGCAGACACCAATATAACAAAATAAAGAGGTAACAGCTAGTAAAATCAGTAAATTGGATTGGCAGGAGGAAGCATGGTTAATCAGACTGAGGATGGGACATACAAGTTTAAACAGTGGATTATATATTATAGGGAAACACCAGACTGGAGTATCCACATACTGTGTAGTAATAGAAAATGTAAAACACATACTTTTAGACTGCACACAATATTCCAGAGAGAGGGAAAAGATGAAAAGAGTGGTAAAGAAAGATCTAAAAATGGGAAACTTATTGAGTACAGCCTGCACACAGTCCACAGTTAGGGCTGTTATAGCTTTCCTTAAAGAAACACAACTAGCAAGATTTTATTTTTTATTAGATGTAAAGTAGCATCCCACTGGATCACACCTCAGCCCGGAAGATGGCGGTAGTGCGCTAAGCATGCAAACTGCCAATAAACCTTATAGAAGAAGATTGTAGACCTCCACAAGGCTGGAAAGGGCTACGGGGCAATTGCCAAGCAGCTTGGTGAAAACAGATCAACTTTTGGAGCAACTGTTAGAAAATGGAAGAGGCTGAAGATGACAGTCAGTTTCCCTTGGACTGGGGCTCCATGCAAGATCTCACCTCGAAAGGGATGATAAGAAGAAGGTTCCAGTGTTGTGGAAGACATCCTGCCTTGTTCCAGTACCCAAAAGAACTCACCCATCAGTCATCAATGACTATAGACCCGTTGCCCTGACATCCCACATCATGAAGGTCCTGGAGAGACTCCTGTTGGCACCCCTGAGTAAGCAAACAAGAACGTATCAGGACCCACTGCAGTTTGCTTATCGCTGTGGAGTTGGAGTTGAAGATGCCATCATCCACCTACTTCAACCAACCCCCTGTCATCTGGACAAAGCAGGCAGCACTGTGAGGATCATGTTCTTTGATTTCTCTAGTGCATTTAACACAATTCAGCCTGATTTGCTTTGTCAGAAACTCCTGAAGACACAGGTGGAGCCCTCAACAATCGCCTGGATCAATGACTACCTGACCAACAGACCACAATTTGTGAGACTGAAGAATTGTGTGTCAAACCAGGTGGTCAGCAGCACAGGAGCACCACAGGGGACCATACTCTCACCATTCCTTTTTACTCTGTACACCTCAGACTTCCAGTACAAATCAGAGACCTGTCATCTGCAGAAATACTCAGATGACTCTGCAATTGTCGGGTGTATCAGAGATGGACAAGAAGCTGAATACAGAGAGTTGGTGGACCGCTTTGTGACATGGTGTGGAAACAATCGTCTCACCTTGAATGTGAACAAAACAAAGGAGATGATTGTAGATTTCAGAAGAAACAGGGACAAGTCAAACACTGTTTCCATCATGGGAGAAGAAGTGGAGGTGGTTGAGGAGTATAAATACCTCGGAGTTCACCTTGACAACAGACTGGACTGGAGGCGCAACAGTGAAGCCGTCTACAAGAAGGGACAGAGCAGACTGTACTTCTTGAGGAAGCTTAGGTCCTTCAAGGTTTGCAGCAAGATGCTGCAGATCTTCTACAAGTCTGTTGTGGAGAGTGTAATCTCTTCAGCCGTCATCTGTTGGGGTAGCAGCATCAGAGCCAGGGATTTAAAAAGGCTCAACAACCTGATAAAGAAGGCTGGTTCTGTTCTTGGGACAACTGTGGAAAATCTGGAGATGATAATGCAAAGAAGGATTCTTCATAAAATCAAAAAAATTATGGACAACCCTGAGCATCCTCTTCATGAGACAGTCACACAACAACAGAGCATCTTCAGTCGGAGGCTTCTTCAGTTTCGCTGCAATACAGACCGCTACAGGAAATCCTTCCTGCCCACAGCCATCATTATCTACAACAACTCCTTAAAGAATTGATTATATGAGCTATACCAACACTTAATTTCCCTCTGGGATCAATAAAGTATTTTTGAATTTGAATTTGAATTTGAAAAAGAAAGGTGAGGAATCAGCCCAGAATTACACGGGAGGAGCTAGTCAATGACATGAAGAGAGCTGGGACCACAGTTTCAAAGGTTACTGTCGGTAGAACACTACACCGTCATGTTCTAAAATCATGCATTGCACGCAAGGTTCCCCTTCTCAAGTGATCATATGCCCAGGCCTGTCTGAAGTTTGCTAATGACCATCTTGATGATCCAGAGGAGGCATGGGAGAAAGTCATGTGGTCAAATGAGACCAAAATAGAACTTTGTGATCTAAACTTCACTCGTTGTGTTTGGAGGAAAAAGAAAGATGAGTTGAAGCCCAAGAACACCATCCCTACTGTGAAGCAAGGGGGTGGAAACATCATACTTTGGGGGTGCTTTTCTGCAAAGGGGACAGGACGACTGCACTGTATTAAGGAGAGGATGAATGGGGCCATGTATTGTGAGACTTTGAGCAACAACCTCCTTCCCTCAGTTAGAGCATTGAAGATGGGTCGTGGCTGGGTCTTCCAACATGACAATGACCCTCAAAGCACACAGCCAGGATTAGGGATGGGTATCGTTAAGGATTTATCGATACTACTACTCTTAACGATACTCCTTATCGATCCGGTACTTTAACGGTATCCTTATCTGTACTTTTTTTTTCAAAGACTAAAGCAAAAGGGGAAAAACACAAATAATGAACTGTAGTTTAAGAAAAAATTTATTAACTTAGATAAGAAGGAAGCTGTTCAAAATATCCAGCATTTATTAATTGTAAGAATGAAATGGCAAACCTATTTCCATGCTTTCACGTGTTTGCTTTGCATACAAACATACATACCTGTTGTATCTGATTCAGGGGTTTTTGTTGCTGCAGCACTCAGGCGGTCAAACACCGTGCATCTTTCGGTTTGTAGTTGGTGTATTTTGGTAAGGTGTTTGGTCAAATTACTTGTGTTCCCACCTTTGCAAGCAAAGCTTTTATTACATATGTGACAGCGTCCATTGTCAGCATCTATTTTCGTAAAATGAAACCAAATTTTGGATCTTTTCTTTCGCTCTGCCATCGTATCTGTAAGGCGAACACACATGTGAGCGCGCAGCAGTCGCCACTCCGTCCCCGCAGCGTGTGTGCTTGTTAAGGAGTGGGCTGCAATACAGTGTTTGGCTTGTGTTTATATCTCCTGCAAAACATGAATACGACCTTAATTTTACCGTTAATAGGACTGATAAGGCTGAAGCTTATCGGTCCGAGTGAACCGTCAGAATCAGCCCTGGGGCCAATTTAATAACGGGTTTCGGTACCCATCCCTAGACAGGATAACCAAGGAGTGGCTCTGTAAGAAGCATTTCAAGGTTCTGGAGTGGCTTAGCCAGTCTCAGACCTAAATCTAATAGAAAATCTTTGGAGGGTGCTGAAACTCTGTGTTGCTGAGCGACAGCCCCAAAACCTGACAGATCTAGGGAACTTCTGTGTGGAGGAGTGGGCCAAAATCCCTGTTGCCGTGTGTGCAAACCTGGTCAAGAACTAAAGGAAACGTTTGTAATTGCAAAAAAAGGTTTCTGTACCAAATATTAACATTGATTTTCTCAGGTGTTCAAATACTTATGTGCACTGTGCAGCAATAAAATACAAATAAATTCTTTAAAAATCATGCAATGTGATTTCCAGAATTTAAAAAAAATGCTTTCTCTCACAGTGGAAATGCACCTACAATGTGTATTTCAGACCTCTCCATAATTTCTAAGTGGGACAACTTGCAAAATTACAGGGTGTTCAAATACTAATGTTCCTCACTGTATGTTTACCCTTTTAATGACTTTAGGGACAATTCAAGTGTTTTGTGACTGGGATGTCGAGACAACAGAACACCTCTTTTTTCCTTTGCAATGTCACAATTGTGAAGACTAAGAAATCGATTCCACTTTTAACCTTAGAGATGATAAAGGTCCAGCTTCTAACAGGGGCATGAAGAATCAAACTACTGTAATAACTTAATCTTTCTGGCTAAATCTTTCATAAGTGTCTTCTAAGAATCACGTCTAAGATTTTTTTTTAAAGTGAAATAAGTTTAATTAAGGAAGTGTAAGTTCTTGAAACAATACAAAAGCCAAATCTTTACACCAATATATCGATAATTAAATTTAAGAATTGGAAATTATCTTAAATGTGGTAATGATCTCTGGTTACTTTCTACCACTAGGATGGCTTTCCCCCTTATGTTTTTTGTGTTTCTGTTGACTTTTATTGTACCATTTCTGCTCAGTTTATCATTTGTTTGATTTGTTGAATTATTATTTTTTTATGCGCCTCGTTATACTGTAAACCTTGTCATCACCTTGTAAACCCAAGTATTGAAAAACTAAGCTAACTGTAGCTACCGCTAGCACGTAAAAGCAACATAAAATACATGTATTATCCCACCTTTCCTTCGGCGTCAAGCGGCTCATCATAATCCATCTCAGTTCCGGCGTTCGAGGCAACCATTCCATGTTCCCAGTCAGGATACTGGTTTGGGAAAGAACGCTCCTCCATTTCTGCTTCTGTAGCTGAAATCAACTTCAACCGCTTGGACATGTTTTCTCCCATCGCTACGGCGGCTCGGCAGTGACACTAATCCTCGGAAACGCTGGGTGTAAATCCCTACGATGTTAAGAGGGCTTTAATAATGCTGTAATTCGATACGCACATGAAACTGCATCTGTTGCAGCACAGCAATCAATCACCACCATTAGCTGAAATTATAAACAAAAACGCTTTCTTTTCAAAAGACGTTTACTCCCAGCAGCTGGTGGACAGCAATAGTTAGATGTTTAGTTTATATAACTAAAGCCCAATATCACAATATCGTCTTTTTTTTAAATAAAAATAATCACAAAAACAACATCATTATTTTCTTGGTTCTTTATATTTGCCTTTGTATTTTAACAGGAAGCCAAGACATTTTTACAATGCAAGATCTAGTCAAATCAAATCTGTTTTACAACTTTGGTTTAAATCTTTAATATATGGACTAGTCTAACGTAAATTAAATTGTTGCACACTAATTACAGATTATTTTTGCAAATCAGTACTAAACTGCAAAACCTTAATTCTAGTGGTGTAAAACAAAAAAGGATGACTTTTCAAAAATATTGCTTACATCTCGTGTCATTGTCTTCAAAACAATTAATATTGATTCTTAATGATTACTGTATCATCTTGCGTAGTTTAGGCTATGTATTTTCCTTACGATAGACTATAAGCAAAAAGAATATATATAGCAATTCGCACGCTTAATTTGGGGTTTATTGTAATGTGGGTTTTGTAGATGTAAAAAAGAAATATGGCATATTTTGGATGGCTACAAGAAAAGTACGTTTAAAGAAAGGTCTAAAGGTAGAGTTGTATAAATATATAATAAAAATAAATCAGTTGATCTCTAGGCTACTGGGGCACTTCGGTTCTCAGTAGAAAACCAACTAAAGCCAGTGAAAGTCACCTTGGATATATGCGCTCAACTGGGCTCCAACAACTTAAAGTCCATTCAAAAATATATATATATATATATATATATATATATATATATATATATATATATATATATATATATATATATATATATATATATATATATGTTAGATGTGAGAGCAAAGTCAGAACAATAAAATATTTTAAGATTGCTCAGTGAAACGTTCCTACAGTGTGATCGCTGGCAGGCTATAGACTGTAAACATAGGCTACTAAGCTACTGCAGGTAGACAGGTGGACCTAGAATAGAGCTTACCAAAGGCAATGCGATCGGCGATGATTTTAGTCCTCACAGCTTCTAAATCAGAATTTGTCCTGATCCGTGCTTTCTGCATTTAGCGTCCGAGCAGCCTCCCTCAATGTCCAGCTGCCAAGCCTCTCCTTGTTCCCGTGGAGTGAAGAGTAACCGCAGTCAGAGCGTGCAGTCAGCCGTTTGTCATTGCATCACCCTGTCCCTCCCTCCTCCGCATTTTTCCCGCTCCTCACTCAGCGAACTGAACAGTCAGGGAGATATCTGCTTAGTAAACTCAGATCTATGCATCCCACCAGCGACATGCCATCCACAGCTCTAAAACAGGTGCGGTTGGAATGTCTGCAGAAGGTATCTCAGCATTCTAACCAGTCCAGCACGACAAAACCCACACCGGTAGGCTACCCGTCACTCCGCAGCAGCTGACTCCCAATGTGAATAGTGACAGATGGTGTTAATGTCTGATGCTGTGCAAACTGGCAAATATCGCAAACTAATTCACAATCCCCCACCCATTCCGCACATCACACTGCCTCCCAAGGCCAAGCCATGCTGCTGTCCTTTTTCTATGGAATTTCCTTCCAGCATCAGTCATCCATCCACTTTCTATTTTAATTCCTAAAAGGCATATTGAAATTATCTAGCAAAAAATTATAACCGAGAAAAAAACAAGCCAATATATCTTAAAATAAACATAAATAAACATAAAACTTAGATAAACAAGATTACATTGTATTATGACTTATGTAAGGAAACCAAAGCATAATATGGAAAATGCATGAGTAAAAATACTAAAACCACTCAGCATTTTGCTAGCTTAGAATGCCTTTGAGCACCAATAATAATGTTAAAGCACCTTTAACATTCCATCATATTACACATAACCTCATATACTCTCATGATTGAATAATGTGTGGGTATGTGCCATATTCCCACAACAATAACATAACATTTTAGGGAATTTTTTGTTGTGATGGGATTTTAGACCATCAAAAGTCACGCTTACATAATATTTATAATGTCTTGCAAAAGTATTCATTGCCCTCAAACTTTTCCACATTTTTCACATAAACTGAATTATTCAATGTATTTCACTGATATTTTATGAAATAGACCATTGTAAAGCAATGCATGTGAAATGTTAGTGCTTTAGAGCAACCATTTGCTCCTGAAGGGTGTGTCTTGACAGCAGCTAGGAACAATATTTTTAAATCTTGCCAAAGATTCCCAATTAGTTACCCGTCTGGACTTTGACGCCGCATTTTTCCCGCTCCTCACTCAGCGAACTGAACAGTTAGAGAGAGCTCTGCTTAGTAAACTCAGATCTATGCGTCCCACATGCTCCATGCCATTCTATTTTCAGATACCAGTCCCACCAGTTTAGGACACTTGACTCTGGAGCCCAAACAGATGAAGCAGTGTATGTCGTCTCTGCATTTGGGCCCGGCCCCACCAGATGTCGCTGTGGAGCTCTATGCACGGCATGCTTAAAGGAGTCATACCTAGTATTATCTTGGATACCCACGCTCTATCATAGTCTTTCAGGCCCTTCTAAAAAAGAAAAGTTGAAAAAAAGTGAAAAAAATAAACACAGAGCTCCTCTGACCCTTATTTCTTAAGGCATTTTTGTCTCGCGAGATCTGATGCGATACTTCGGCTGTCGTGGACGGTCATCGTGATAATGCAAATGAGGGGCGCGTTGATTGGTGGCAGGAAGGAGGGGGGTTGACACCGCAGGTAACGCTTCAGCATATCTAACCCATATTTACTACTTCCGCTAGCATACAATAGCCACATTAGCAGTTAGCTGCTGTTTGTTACACACAGCAGAGCAATAAAAACACAGCCTTACCGTTTCAATTGCCGGCAAGTCCCTGATTGTTGGAATGGCCCCTTTTTCCAAACGGAGCTTCGATGCCAACTTCGCCTGATATTGTCCCAAATTTCGTAAAGGATTCCGGCGTAAAAAAAAAAAAGAAAAAATATTTCCATGTTGATTCTGGCAGTCAACAAGAGAGCAACTCACGTGTGCACTACGTTTCTGGTAGAAATGCTTTTAGCTGATTAAAATAAAAGGCTGACACGAATATGTCTTCTTCATGCAACATTGCGTGAAGAAATTTTCTTCATCTTTCACGATGGAGTTTGTACTTCGAATCGGTGATGTGTCGGTCGCGAACAAACCGGCTCTAAGAGCTAACTCTTTGAAGTGAATGATGGGAGCCGGCTCGTCATTGGGAGCCGTTTTTTTAATTTTTTTATTCCCCCCTGTTTGTTTTTGTACATTTGGTACACATCCTTTTGCATCAATTTTGGTAATAAATACACTTTAAGCAACAGAAAATCTGAGGAGCCGAAAGAGCCAGCTCTTTATGGTGGGCCAAGCCAAAAGAACTGGCTCTCCAAAAAGAGCTGGAATTCCCATCACTAGAATTCAGTAATGGCGGCGCTCGACTGAATATGAGGGGTGTCACTGACAAGGGGGAGAGGAGCGAGGGGGAGAGGGGAGAAAGGGAGGGCGGGCTTCCTGCAGCATTGGTAGGTCTGCGATGTCTATATATGGTATATCCTGCACCGACTTGACGTCAAGTCGGACAGAAATTTAAACCACGTATTTGAGTGCGCGTGCACGTGGGCTGGTTGACGAACCCAGCGGTAAACAAACGCTTCACTTTTAAATATCGGCTTCCCGGGCAGTGTATAATCGTTAGGCAATCATAACATACATTTTTTCTCATGGAAAAGTGAAAATTACAGGTCATGACTCCTTTAAATTAATCAGTAGGAAAGCGTCGTTCTTTACAGAGTAATATTATATAACCAACCAGTGGATATTTCCAGGTTGAATGCAACTTCAAGCTCCCAGTGATCCTCTTCACGTCGGTGTCCACCATTGTCTTCTTCACAGTCCCCTCATCTTCTTTTAAAAAAAAAGTATTATATTAAAACTTGCTTTTGACTAGATAGTCACAGTATCAATTTCCTCTACTTGTCAGTTGATTATTGTCATTCTAATAAATATTTTTATTACTAAAAACATTTTGTCCGTTTATGTTTTAGTTATCTGATATGAGTTTACCTGATGATTATGATGATGGTGATGATGAAGATAAAAGAAAATACGTTTGTTAATCAGTGTTTAGTTGTTATTGTAAATAAGTCATGCCGTTGCAAAGTAGGCTGGTAAAATATTAAATAATACATCAAACTTTTACTGCTTTTAGATCCAGTGCAAACTTCAGGGATAATGGAAGTGATCAATTAACTGTTTACCTCTAAAGCTGGTCATCATTTATTATATCAGTCGAGAAAAATAATTTATAAGCAAATATAGGCCTATGAAGGAAGCAAAGGTTTTCATTTTTAGTAGACAATCCTGCTGAAGTAATAAGTAAACAAAGTAAGTAAATGAAGTAAGTAAACAAGCC